>JAODPA010142567.1:0-15715 GCA_025585075.1 Nepenthes mirabilis | reverse complement strand
GGTCAAGTACTTATCCTTTTTACCCGGTGGATTGGGGACCCTGGGTTCAGTACCCAACACCACTCAATTTAATTAATTGCTCGATTGAACAATTGGATATACATTTTTTCAGGCATTTAACTGATCTTATTTATATTCTTCTTAATAATAATTTGATCATCCAATCGTTCGTTTGATTTTAATTTATTCTAACTAAGGTTAAGTCCAGATTAAATTTAGTGTTCTTTAAATTCTGGTCTAATAGGCCGATTAATACTTTCTTATTTCTAAAATTACTATTCATGTACTTGCTGTATTAATCAATTAAGCTAACCTAATAAATGCTATGCCTAACATTAGCTTTCATACTTAGGATATTGAATTCAAACTTTGAAAATACCTAAAATAATAATCAAATTAGCCCATCTTCGCATTGTTCCAGCATTCCTGCCCAAGGGATTCAAAACTAAGGAGTAGTAATTGCTAATTGGTTGCGTCAATTACATCCTGCAACCCTGTAGCTTTAGTACGGGTTCCTTGACTGCTAATGGCACATCTTTGCCTCAAAATGCTTCATTTCTTGGTTCAATTTTTGCAATAAAACAGACCAATCTTTTACTATTTCTTCTTCATTCAATTTTTATGCCTTAACAGTTGATAGAGTCGATCGAACCTCACAAACTTATCTCTATTTGGGAGATCATTTTATTTGGATAGAAGGAAAATTATCTTTGTGCCATTATATTTCATCTTGGATTCTTGATGAAATTCATCTTGGTTTCCTTTTTTTAGAGGTAGAGTCATCTTATTTTCCATCTTTTACACAGTATTACTAGCTAGATCAGTTTTTCACCTAAGTACCTAGCGAGGGATCTTTATGCCTTTGGGTACATCCTAACACGTGCTTCCTTCTTTGGTGGGATTAGCTTATGGGTGAAGATGAACCCAAGGTGCACATCTAATTGCCTACCATCAATTTATGGTAGTCATCTAGCCAAGAATTGCTCTTATTTTCTCTCTAATAGGACGAGCTGTAGTTGAAGCAAGATGTAATGATTATTTTACTGTTACTAATAATTATCTCTTTGATGTATTTTTTTTCTTTTTTTATAAGCCAGCCAACTCGATATTTTCATAACGGAGAGCATCTTATACATGATTGTCACTAAAAATAAATAAAAGTTGATATGTTTAGATTATAATTTTTTAATTTATTCATTTTATATTTGGATTTGTGTAAATCTATGTGAGAATGCAAAGTAACAAAACATTCTAGATAAGTAACATATCTAGATGAAAATTTCTTGATTTTTGATCTTAAGATTTGTGAGTATGTTAAATGATAATTTGACAACTGATTTTTTCTTTTTGATAAAATCTAATAAATCAGCCTTCAAATCACTTAAGCAAAATCAAACAGACATTTTAAAAGTTCAACAAGTTCATCTTTTGAGACTTGTTGCGTTCTGGTTCCGCGGATCTTTCTAAGGCAGGCTCGTTGATGAGGGGTGTGTCTAGTCAGATCCGTGGTTACCAGGCAACACAAGTGATTGAGGTGTTGGACACGAGATGAAGATTGAGATCGAATTTTTTACGTGGAAAACCTCCTCTTGAATGGGGACAAAAAACCACGAGGCTCAGGGCCTGAAAAGTGCTTCACTATATGGGTTGAAGATTTTACAAAGTACAGTTGTAAGGGTTAATCATTTCCCTGTCTCTCGTTTTGTGTTTTCTTCCCTAGAGAACTATGCTCGCTGGGAGCTTTTTTCCCTCATTTGTGGAGTTGGCCTTGGGAGAGAGTGTCCGGTCGAAGGCTCTGTCTCTCTTTATGTATGTCTGTCGAAGTCCCCCTTTCAGAGTCGTCCGGTTGAGAGGGGCCTTGCTGAGTATTTATAGGAGAAGCCAGGAAGTTGGGGGGAAGACACGTGGCGTCCATTCGGCGGCTGAGGAGCTGGTCCAACGACTCCCTTAAATGTTGCTGACGTTGCGTGGGGTGGCATGCGGACGGCGCCGCTGCAACATCTGAGTGTGTCAGGCGTACAGAGTCTGAGCATCAGCCTTGATTTGACTAGGCGTGTCCTGTTGAGACGGCGACTGGCAGTAGCTGCAGACTTTCTTGGGAACCGGTGTAGTGGCTTAGCTGGCATTTTCGGTCATGAACGAGCGGTCCTCGTCCAGTTGTGATGTTCCTCGTGAGTTTGTGGACTCGTGAGATGAAGCAACTCTTGGAGGGCCTTCAGGGAAAAAGTCCGAGCGTTTCTTCCTTGCCACTCGGGCAGTTCTAAGACTTCGCAAGACTTCATGGGCTCTCGGCTCTTGGGCCATCTGATTTCCTTAATTTTTGATAGTGTTCCTAGGTCTTTCATTTGGGCCCTTCTCTTGGGCCTTGCTCTTAAGGGCATTCATATTGAGGCCCAACATAGCCTCCCATGCCAAAGGATTCGAAATTCTCGGTCGTTTGGCATGAAGTCGCTAGCCTGCTGGGGGTCCTGACCGTCCGAGAGTGTGTGTCCTGGTGGTGAGCACTGCGTTGAGCTTGATGGGAGATCATCCTCGGACCTCTTCTGGGCCGCCGTTTCGCCTCCTTGCTGGAGCATTAAATGCCGTATCTGGCTGATGTGATGCGCTATCAGGCGCCTTGGGAAGGAGTGATCACCAGACTTCTGGGGCGAATGGCTGGTCGACGCGTGGCAAGGGCAATGAGTATGCCTTTTTGCATTCCAGTGCTTATTTAAACTCCTTTTTGCCCTAATGTTTCATCTTCGCGCCTGCTTTTCGTTCTCTTCTTCGTTCGAGCTTCGTCTTCTCCTTTGTTCTTTGGCTTTCATGGCGCCTGGAGTGATAGACATTGCTTCCACGGTGACGCTCGACAAGCTCACGGAGATCCGAGCCCAGTATCAAATCCCTGAGTCTATGGCCATGATGATTCCGGAGCCGCATGAAAGGGCACTGTACCCTCCGGATGGCTTCATCACCGTTTATGAGGCCCACCTCAAAGGTGGGTTATGGTTTTCCATTTCGGAGGAGCTCTACGGCATTATGAGAGTGCTCGGGGTGCCCCTTGCCAGGCTTCAGCCGAATACGATGAGGTATCTGGTGTCCTTGTGCGTCTTCTTTCGGTGTCATGAGAAGCTCTTGAATGCTCTTACGGTTAATGTGATGTTCCGCTTTACGCAGAATCTTGACTGGATCGTAATGACTCACCGCCCAGAATTTTCTTCGCTGTGTGGTGGCAACCCAGATTCCACGAGGCGGTGGAAGGATAAGTTTTTCTTTCTTGGCGTCTACGAGCATTGGGACATCCCTACCACGTGGGGGAAGGTGGCCAGCCAGTATTGCTCTGACCCTTCGAGGGAGGACAGGGAGGAAGTGAAGGCGCACACAGACTTAGTGCTGACCAATCTTTGGAGCTTCCATTTGAACAAGCGTAACATCTGGCTGACTACTGATAAATTCAGGACAGCCAAGTGGGGACCGCGGGAGGAGGCTCTCGGCCCAGCTCATTCTGTAAAGGCCACGGAGAGACCGAGGATTGGGGGACCCACTGCTGAGCCCTCCTCGAGTGATGATGAGGATTTTGATATCGAGGGTGTGAGCGATGATGACGTGGCTGCTCCTCTGCTTACGAGGTCGGGGACTGTCTCTTTCTCTGAGTCCTCGAGGTCTGGGGGTCTCGGCTTCACTTCCACTGCCAATATTTCGGCCGAGCCCTCAAGAGCTATTGCGCGGATCAGAGAGCTTCCTGGGGCCCAGACCTCCTGTGATGATGATAATGATGATGATGATGTTCCTCTGATCAAGAGGATGAGGACTGAAGCCTCTCTTCCGAGGTCCTCGGGATCTGGCAGTCTCGCCTTCACTTCCACTGCTAATCTCTCCACTGCACCCGTGGAGGTTCTTGCTCAGACTACGGGGCTTTCGGACGTCCAGCCCCCCTGTGATGATTTTGCTCCCGGTGCTCCCGTCGATTTACTTGGTGACGTCTCGGACAGGATTGATCACCCTTCCGATGACATAGGAGGCGAGAGTGCCACGATGGATTCTGAGAGGGGAGTGTCGGCTGAAATGATCCGAGAAATGGTGGAGGTCGTGGATTTGAGTGTTGACGAGTCCGCGCCCTCTGATCCTCTTGAGCTCCCTGTTGAAGTTGAGGCCGAGCGGTTGTCTGAGTCTCTTGGGGACATTGATTTCGAGGCAGACTTTTCAGCGCCTTTTGTAGCTGACGAGTCTGTGTCTGAGGTGGCGCCTGCGGGGCTTAGGAGCGAGCCGCAGGAGTCCGAGTCCCACGTGGAGCGCGGCACAGGGGATGACCCTCTTGTTTCTAAGGTAGTCTGTTGCTTCATTTCTTCCTTTGCTTTCAACTGTTCATTCTTTGATGAATTTTTCTATTGTAGCTCCAGAGTTTGATTGCCGGCCTCAACGGACTAGTGGGAGTGATTGCTCAATCTTGTTTGGAGATGAGGTCCTCGAGGGCCGCACGTGAAGCTGCGCGACGGGCAGAAGCGGAGCTGGCTGAAGCTAAGGAGAAGATTGCTTCCCTGGAGGGTACTGTCAGGGATCTGCGGCTTAGGCAGAGCCTCCTTCAGGAGCGGATCCTTCGCCAGGAGGAGAGGCTGAGGACGTCCGTGCAGATTGCTGAGATGGCTCCTGTGTTGGACGGCAAGTTTCGGGACGGTATTCGCATGTGTCGCCGAGTGGCGCGATTGATCCGTCCGCGATTTCCTGTAGCCGTCCTCGATCCCCGGAATGCCAGCGCCTTGAGCGTGGAAGACTTGTACGGCGTCGATGGTAGGCCTTTCCCCGGCTCTCCTCGGGCAGGGCCTGATGGTGAACCTCTTACGCCCGAGGAGGCAGTTCAGATGGAGCAGACGGGATCTTCTGGAGCCCATGGGACTCAGAGAGGAGGAAGCCGAGCGGCACTCCCTTGATATGCTGCCCCCTTTTTTTCATTTTATTTTGTCATACTTGTACAGAAAATCATCTTTGTGAATAAGACTTTGTCCTTTTCGCTTTAAGGCTTCGGACGTTTCTCTTGTGTCTTGTTCGTACATGCGTGTTTTCTTTTTCTTTGTGGCGCGTCACATAGCGCCTAACTTCTTTGTTTCAAGTGGGTGACTCCCTTCAGGTGCTTGACCCTTTGTCTTTTTGGACTTAGGCATGCAGCCCTCTTAGGGACTTCTAGCTTTTAGCCTTTTGGCCTTGTTTTTGTCGCCCGGCCTCTAGGACCGTTTGGTCACGGCCGAGTTTCTGGGTTTTGACCTCTAGGGTCCGACCGCTAGGACCGCTCGGGCGCAGCTGAGTTTTTGTTGTCTGACCGCTGGGGTCACTCGATCGCAGCCGAGTTTTTGTTGCCTGACCACTGGGGTCCAACCGCTGGGGTCGCTCGGGTTGGCGCCCAAGTTTTGTTGCCTGATCACTAGGGTCCGACCGCTGGGGTCACTCGAGTTAGCGCCTAAGTTTTGTTGCCTAACCGCTGGGGTTCGACCGCTGGGGTCGCTCAGGTTGGCGCCCAAGTTTTGTTGCCTGACCGCTGGGGTCCGACCGCTGGGATCGCTCGAGTTGGCGCCCAAGTTTTGTTTGTTGAATGTTGTGAGTTGCTTCACCGTTGAGGAGAGAGTACGGGAACGCTTCATGGAGAAGGTAACAAATGCACGTTTTTATTAATGTACATTTTTTCTTACATTGAGTGGTCCCTAGGGCTTTTCGTCTCTTCCCTCTCTTTTTTTTTTTGTCAGTCCGCGCTCATTATGGCCTTTCCCTTTGAGCGGCATGACTGGTTGCTTCTTGCTGCTCCGAGGCCGCGCCCGGGTCGTGGCAGGATGCGGTCGAGATATCCTTCCATTACCAGCCGCTCAATTTCTGCCCGGAGCTTCGTGCAGTCCTCGATGTCGTGGCCGCGGCTGCCATGGTAATGGCAGTATTCCCATTGGTCGCCTCCCTCTGGGTTCTTCAACTCCCTAGGCCATCTTAGGAACTCCTCGTCCTTGATCTGCCTCAAGATGTTGGTGAGGGAGTCAGTGAAGGCCAATGGGCCTGAGTGTCTTTCTCCCCCAATGACCATCCGCTCGGGCTTATCGTGCTCGGACGGTCGTTGGGTCTTCTGGTGGGCGCTTGCCCTTCTCCTTCCTTCCCCTGTCCTCGGGGGCAGGGGATCTTCTCGTTCTGCCGGCTGAGTTGCTTCGCCGGTCTTGGGTCCAAAGACAGTCTTCCAGAGCCTCTTGAGCCCCATTTTTGATGGGGCCGGACTCATGGATTTCTTTCTGTTGAGGTAGTCCCTTAACTGGCCTGGAGCCCGCGCCGACTGCTGTCTCTAAAGCGCCGTTTGGCGCAGGCTTTCGGAGCGTGGGCCCCTAGACTGTTCGCCCGCCTTCCCCTGGAGGTTGCGGACGGCTCTTGTGAGGCTGTCCACCTTCTGTGCCAGCTTGCGCACGCTGGTGCCGGGGCCGCTGCTTACTCTGCCGCCCAACGGGAGACATCCGTCGTGACGTTCTTCTCCCCGGGTGGACGTGTTGCCTTATCTGCTGAGCATCCTTGGGGCGTTGCTTGTTGTAGGAGAGTGGGAAGTCTTAAGTTTTTTGTTCTTCCTTCCCACAGACGGCGCCAATGTTGCGTTCTGGTTTCGCGGCTCTTTCCGAGGCAGGCTCGTTGATGAGGGGTGTGTCCAGTCAGATCCGTGGTTACCAGGCAACACAAGTGATTGAGGTGTTGGACACGAGATGAAGATTGAGACCGAATTTTTTACGTGAAAAACCTCCTCTTGAATGGGGAGGAAAAACCACGAGGCTCAGGGCCTGGAAAGTGTTTCACTATATAGGTTGAAGATTTTACAAAGTACAGTTGTGAGGGTTAATCCCTTCCCTGTCTCTCATTTTGTGTTTTCTTCCCTAGAGAACTATGCTCGCTTGGAGCTTTTTTCCCTCATTTGTGGAGTTGGCCTTGGGAGAGAGTGTCCGGTCGAAGGCTCTGTCTCTCTTTATGTATGTCTGTCGAAGTCCCCCTTTCAGAGTCGTCCGGTTGAGAGGGGCCTTGCTGAGTATTTATAGGAGAAGCCAGGCAGCTGGGGAGAAGACACGTGGCGTCTATCCGGCGGCTGAGGAGCTAGTCCACCGACTCCCTTAAATGCTGCTGATGTTGCGTGGGGTGGCATGTGAACGGCGCCGCTACAATATCTGAGTGTGTCAGGCGTACAGAGTCTGAACATCAGCTTTGATTTGACTAGGCGTGCCCTATTGAGACGGCGACTGGCAGTAGCTGCAGACTTTCTTGGGAATCGGCGTAGTGGCTTAGCTGGCATTCCCGGTCATGAACGAGCAGACCTCGTCCAGTTTTGATGTTCCTCATGAGTTTGTGGACTCGTGAGATGAAGCAACTCTTGGAGGACCTTCAGGGGAAAAGTCCGAGCGTCTCTTCCTGGCCGCTCGGGCAGTTCTAAGACTTCGCAAGACTTCATGGGCTCTTGGCTCTTGGGCCATCTGATTTCCTTAATTTGTGAGAGTGTTTCTAGGCCTCTCATTTGGGCCCTTCTCTTGGGCCTTGCTCTTAAGGACCTTCATATTGAGGCCCAACAAGACTAATTATATTTTTCATTTTATTGTGTTCAAACAATTGTTTAAACAATTAAGATAATATCAGTGTCACGATGACACTTATGGTTGAGATGACATGTTAAAGGAGCATTCGATGTTGCATCAGGCAGCACTCTTCTCCTTAAACTCTATTGCGCGTCACTTGAAATTTTTTTTTTATCGATTATTAGTATGTAACATTTTAATTATTTTAAGTGGAGTGCAATATGTACCCTAATATCAGAGGTTTAATAAAAAGTCATGTCAATTGGAACAGCTTTTTTTCTAAAACATATCATTTTGAAACTGTAGCAATTTTCTCAAATTCTAATGCTTTCCTTTCGTCCATTTAAAATTGAGTAGAGCTTTTTTCCTACTTTTATGCTTTTTTGAAATGAAATTTCTCGAACCTAAATCTTTAAAGTCCCACAAATCTCATTTTTGGTTGTCAATAGTGGCATCACACGGAATTCTTTGGAATGTTATAGATATTGTTTTATCTGTATCACTATCTGATATATTAGATATCTATAATAGGTATGACATTTTAACTGTCATTCCACATATTGTTCTCTAGCTAGATGAGAGAGTATGTTCTTCTCCCAATGATGGATTTATTACCATTAATCAAGTCCACTGGAACAATAGCTAAGGAATTTATGGAGATTATGGAAGCTATAGAGATTCCATCCAAATGCCAACTAGTACTTGGTTGCCTTGTGTGTTTTTTAGTGCAATGAGCTTAGACTAGACATTAGGATGATAAAAATTATTTTTTTGTTTTAATCAAGAAAATGATTGGATTTCTTTGAATCTTATAATGTATTTTAAAATAAATGGAGGAAATATTAACTCCGTAAAAAATTGGAAGGATTAATTCCTTTTTATTAAAGTCCCTACCAATTGAGTATTGTCGAACAATTGGTCTTATGTAATCTGAGCTTATTACAATTCAGTCAACAAAAACAAACTATTTTGTACAGCAAAAGCAAATAATTTTGTACCAGGCCTTGTGCGATCCTCGTAAACGAACATGCCGCCAAGTTATGCAATATTGGTAGCTTACCCACCTGTACTGCCTTGGATGTAGCAGATTGGTATACTGCTGTCGGAGTCAATGTAGCTTCTGATTTGTCTCCTCGCCCCCTAAAAAGGATGAGGGGAATTGTATTGGGTACACCTCCTTGGTTTCACCGCAAAGTTGGTCAATCAAACAATTATTCGATAACGTCTCCATCTGTTTCTATTATTGCTCAAGTATCAAGGGAAGTTGACACTTTTTCTATTAAATATGAGGCCTAGGAGAGACTGAGGAGGCCATCTAGTCTCAGACTTTGGTCCTTGCCTCTTCTCTTGTGCAGTTCTTCTAGGGGATGTCTGTTTTAAATGTTGATAAAAGGATTCCATTTGTTGTATTAGATGAGGACCATGAATCTTTAAACCATTTTGGAGGTAAGAGTGTTCCTATTATTGCTGCTCCCATTATTATTGAATATGAGATTCCCTTTATTCATAACTCCCCTTCTTTAGTTTGACTAGTAGTATGAACTCCATTTGCTCTCGTATCTCCTTGAACCAAAAGGTATTTTGGGTGACATATTTGCTACAAGGGATACTGATATCCACTCGGTTTCCCCATCTTCAAATAGTAAGGAGGCTAAAACTTAAGGGAGAGCTCCAAGTTTTGATATCCTGATGTATCAACCAAACTTCCCACTCCTTTGTTGGAGGCTTTCATCCTCTCCGAATCCTAGCACTATCAACCCTTCATCTGACCCTTTTACAGATGAAAAATTTTCCACTCGAAAGGTATATTTTCACTCTTAGCTTTGATTTGGTTACTGCTTTTTTGTTTTTATTCTTGCTAGTATGCTCTTTTGCAATCATTAGAGCTGGCAAATCAGATTAAGCATAGCCACATCTTTCTTAATCAAGAAATTGTGCACCTATCAAGGTTACATATTGACCTAGCAGTAGTCAAGACCTTGGAGTGCAAAGCTGTGATTGCCAAGGCTAAGTATCGAGCCTTGAGGTTAGATTGATCTATTTAGAGAGAGATTTGGCTAAATAGGAAAGCAGAGCTCAGGAGAGAAGAAGTCAGAATAATTTGCTTGAAGGCCAAACTGTAACGGCGGAGGAAAAAGCTAATTCCTTCTGAGAATAGGGCTATCGAGGCAAACTAGCAGGCTTATGGAGCCAAGCAAATTGCTGAGGAATGGCTGGCATACTGTTTACAGCTTAAAGATACATCGAAAAGGAGTATTCCATCAGAAAAGCTTTGTTCTTTACTTGATGATCAATTTAATAAAGGCATTGATGTTCACATGAAATATCTTCTCTAATGACTTCTAATTTACCTGTCAGTTGCTTGTATGCAAGAAATTTTATAGCTACTCTACTATCAAAAGTTAAAGATTTTAAGGCTCAATCAAATCCTTAGGTTCTTACCTTAGGTGTCAAAAGATAGTTGCAGGGATATGCTATTAAATTCCTTGTCCCTTAATATGATTTCACAGCTCTGCAATTGGATAGTGTAATTTGCACTTCAATGAACACTTTTTGAATTGTTTGAATTTTTATCTAACCACAAATAATTTTCACATGTTAATGTAAATCATGAGATCTAGCCCCTGAGCATATGAATTATGGATTATTGATCGTATGATTACTGAACTCGTCCCTAGCAAAGTCATCAAACCGTTTTTGCTTGTGAGGGAGGATCCCAACCCTTGATTGTTTGATTGATAATGTGTGTCATGTGAAGGGGTTTATTGTCACTTACGTATAGCGTCCATGAAATTCAATTGATCAAGTGACTCTGTTCATAATTAAATCTCAAGGGAACTCAACCTGGCTATTATTTACCTCTAAATGGGGTATTTAATACCTTGGACTCAAGTCCCTTGAGTCTTACTTTAAGTGTATGTCTGCATTTGGGACTGTATGGTTTCTTTGAACCAACATCATGATTGCCCATTCAAGTTAGTGCCTTTTAATAAATAAAATATTGAAACCAATTATTTGATTCAGAGTCAGTCTTGACCTAATTAACATACCTATTAGCAATTTATATACATATACATATACAAAGTTGGATAAAAATTATTTTTACTAATAATAAACAAAATGTTTATATCATCCAAGCAATCCAAAATGAGGGACAATTTATTACAAATACTAGGAATGGTAATCTTAAGTTAGGAACAACTTGTTCCTATGTGTAAGTTTTTCAGTGGATTTGATATTCTTTAACATCAAGTTGCCAATTTTAAATGTTTGTGTCTTCACCTCTTGATTATAATATTGAGTGACTTTTTGTTAATAGGCTGTCGGTTGAATATGGGTTACTTCTCTCAATTCTTCAAATAGATCCAAATTTTACCTAAGGAGCTGATAATTTTGATTTGTAAAAAACATTTTCACCTAGTAGCTTGGCAAGCCTATTTTCATTGGGATTATTGCTTTGGTTCCATAGTATAAACTAAATGGTGTTTTCTGAATAGATTCCCTTAGAGTCATTCAGTATACTAAAGGTATGGAAAGGAGATCATCTACCCAAGCACTCCTAGCCTTATTTAGCTTAGTCTTTAAACTACTAATGATTATTTGGTTGGTCACTTTTGCTTGCCAATTTGTCTACGAGTATGAGATTGAAAATTAAATCAATCGAATGCCCAAGTCTTCATAACATTTCATGAACTTTTTACTGGTAATTAAGTAAAATTGTTGATAACTATAGCCTTCGGCATCCAAAATCAGCAAGTAATGTTTTAGTATACAGATTCTGTAACATTTTATTTTATAATCTTAACCAATTGAGAGGCTTCTACCCAGCTTGCAAAATAATTATTTGTGACAATGATGATTTTTTTTTTTTTTTTGGCTAATCACCAGTGGAAAATGACTCAATATGTCTTGCTCCTATAGCAAAAATGGCCACAGTGCCAGTAAGGCTTGGAGTTTTTTATGTGGCCACTTGAGGATACTTCTGTGAATCTAACAAATGTCACACCTTTTGACAAACTTTATAAAATTTTTCTTCTTTTTTGGTAAGTAATAGTCTTGTCTCACAATTTTGAAGTCTAAATTATTTCCTCCCATATATGCCTTTCATATGTTAAAATGCACCTCTCTTACAGTATAGTCAGCTTCCGTCGGGATCAGACAATACAAATAGGGTGTCAAATAATCCATTCTATACAATGATCCATCCATAATTGTATACTAACCTACATTTTTTGCAATCTGCTTGGTCTCCAGTGGATTGCTCAGCAACTTTACGTATTGAAGGCATTTTATATAAAGGCTCATCCAAGTAGCCTTTTTTAACACTTAGAAAATTTCATTATGTTCCACGATACTAGGATTTTAAAGAATCTCTCGCATTATGCATATTGTTCTAAACAACTTGATATTGCCAGCATAGAGAAATGATCATCTTTCCAATAACTTTCACTAGGGATATAAATGATCTCAAACTTATCAAAGAAAGATAAGAGAGCATAAACCTTGCAGAGATATTTGGCTAGTTTTAAATTTACAGCTCCAATGCTAGATAATACTTGATTGACTATTGGCTCAAAATCATTATAGACTATTATATTATTGATAGAATATTTATTAGCCAACTTTAGATTAGTTAGTGGATCTTCATATTCGGCCATATTGTTGGTTGCTAAAAACTTGAATGTGATTAAGTGTTTGATCTTAAAGGATGATTCTAACTTTGTTACTAATATGAGAAGAAGCTCAATCTGCATGGAGAGTCCATCTAATGTTGATGTATTGAGCATAGCCACTGAGGATTCTTTAGTGAAAATATTCAAGATTGGAGTCATTGTTTCAATGATAAAAGTCTCCAAAGGTTTGACCCTTTATGGATCATCATGCTCAAAACTCTATGATAAATTTGTCCAATTCGATTGACCATTTAATTAGGTATTTGGATATCTCCAGCTTTTATAGAATCCTTTTATGGGGTTTATCAATCAAAATCATAATCTTGTGGGCCTAAAAATATAGTTAAAATTTTCTTATAGTAAAAACTAAGTCTAAAGAAGCCTTTTCCAAATAAGAATATTGAGGCTGAGATTGTCCTGACATAGTACACTAATCGTTATTTTCCTAATTTTTTCACGAACAAAATAATACTTACAGCCATTTCTAAAGTAGCTAAGTAAAGATATAAATCCTCATCCTCATTAATACAAGTAAATAAAGATGAATATGCAAGTATTCTTTCAAATCTTGAAAAACTTGTCTCTCATCTATCTACCGAAAACCACTCATCTTTGCTTCCCTCAATACTTTGAAGGATGCAAGTATTTCTTAGTTGGATTTGCTAATGAATCAGTATAGGGTTGCAAATTGCTTAGTTAGCATTTGGATATCTTTAATAATCTGAGGAGGCTCCATATCCATAAAGGCTTTAATCTTCTTAGGGTTAACCTCTATCTTACATTGAGAGATTATAAAACTTAAAAACTTATCAGAAGTTACTCCAAAGAAGCACTTGGTCCAGTTTGACTTCATTCATTTTGCTTTGAATACATCCAACACATCTACCAAATCTTTAATATGGCTATTGGTAAGTATACCTTTGATGAGTATATCACTAATGTATGCCTCTATATTTTTTTCAAATTTGTCACTCAAATATCATATTCACAAGTCTCTAATATGAGGTGCTAGTGATTTTCAAATCAATGAGTATTACTCTGTAATAGTAGGTTTTTTAGCCTATTATGAATAAGATCATCTCTTCATCTTCTAGGTTCATTTGGATTAGATTATACCTTAAATAAATATCTACGAAACTTAGTAACCAGTGACCAGATGTCAAATTCACTAGCTAATCAATCCTTGATAGTGGGAAACTGTGTTATAGTTTGGATATACTTTGTTCATGTTTGTGAAATCGATGAATATCCTTCATTTTTCCTTACTATTTTTCACCAGGTGGACATCAGATAATTAATCTAGATAATTATCTTCCTGGATAAAACAGGCGTTGGTTAACTTTTTGACCTGTTTTTAAATGTCCACAAGCTTTTTTGTAGAATAATTTTATTATTTCTGCTCGATCAGGTTATTTTCAAGAATAATGCACAATTTTTGAATTATCATTTTTATTGAAATCACTAGTATATTAGACGGTGTCTAGGTGAAAACGTCAACATTGGTCAGTAAAGAGTCTATCAATTTCTTCTTCAAATGTTGATCAAGAGAATACATAATCTAGACATATTTATCAATATATCGGATTCAAAGGTATTTGAAGCAGTGACTCTTCAGGTTGAACCTACTAAAGGAAGGTTTCCTCTCGAAGGTCAAACTTTCTATTGGTTGTGGAGGTGCTGAGCTATTAATTTAAGTAACAATTTCGTTTGGAGACTTGGTTTCATCTAACTTCTTCGACTCCATATTCTGTTAAAAGCTTCATTTTTGAATAAGAGATGAAGGTAATTGCTTTGAATATTGCCAAGCATAATCAACTCAATATTGCATTGTAAATTGAAGAGAGATTTATTATCGAAAAGGTTAATTGGTGGGTGGCCGTCTTAGGATGTGTCCCAATTGTAACTTCAAAGTATATGATCCCCTTAACCTAGATCGGCTCATTATTCATCAAATACTATTGTCCATTTAATCAATCAATTTAATTATATTTTAATCCTAATTTAATGAACACATCAAAATAGAGAATATTTCTCTCATTTCAATTGTAATTTTGGACTCTATCTAAAATGAGTACAAATATAATAAGAGGATTAAAATATGGTTGATTATATGTGTTACATCATTGTTACTAAAATTAATGACTTCTTTTACTACCCTGACTTTTATCTCTTGTTGGATAAAGATTCGTCTAAATAATCTTAAATTACCGTACTGGCAAGTCTAGTGGAGAACATTTTGATAACCTCTGCCACTACTCGATTGTGTGGTTACTTGGACGGCTCTTACCATTTTTGTCTTTGTCTGGGGCGGCTCCAAGATTCTATAAAAATTTCTTGAGGTCTTTTTTTTGGATTAGAATCTCAATTTCTTTCTGAAGCATTTAACAATCCTCAATATTATGCCTCAGAGATCAATGGTAGAGGCATTTTTTTTATTGGTACTCTCTCTCTAGGTTCTCAATCGATTTGGGCCATTTTAAAACTTTTTTGCTATGAATTTTCTTTAGAACATTCATCCAGGTATTAGTTATGGGCATAGATTGTTATGGCTTAAACACTCGACGAACACCTAGCTCTGTCCTCTGTCACTTATGATAGTCCCAAGTGGGTTGATTACCATTATTTCTCTTTTTTTACCCATGATATGTCCCAAATTCTATTCATAATTTGTGCATTCTGGCCTTTTAGCTTCTTTGCTACATCT
Organism: Nepenthes mirabilis; assembly: GCA_025585075.1. Taxonomy (NCBI): domain Eukaryota; kingdom Viridiplantae; phylum Streptophyta; class Magnoliopsida; order Caryophyllales; family Nepenthaceae; genus Nepenthes; species Nepenthes mirabilis. Next base: position 788 of record JAODPA010142567.1, on the reverse strand, counting down.
GTCGTAATGCAGGCTCAGATAATGACCTTTACTTTCAAAAATTCCTTATAGTCTTGGTAAACCAGCTACTCAAAAAAGTCACTCAGTTGAATAGACACACCATATAGGCATTCAATTTCATGAGTTTTGATATACATCTAGCCTCAACAGTAAATCATGTCCAAAAAAGCTTTAGGATCTCATTAGAAATCTGCCCGATTCTAACTAGATGTTAAGGTTATCTTTTTCCTCCAATTAAAGGAAAAATGGGACAGGAAATAGTTGGCTAGTTTTTGAAAATTCTCAATGAAATTTAGTTCTAACTTAAGAGGTGATTCTCTTATGACTTTTGAGAATTCAGGACCTTGCCTATTCCAGTAGTGGAGATTTTCTAATGAGTGTATGGTTAGATGTTTGTATATCTACAATGGCAAAGCCTTGAAAGACCATGAATTAGTTAGATGACAAACTATGAATGTCAACTATCTCGTGGTACTTATCTAATCAACGGGGGGCGAAAACATATGACATTTGATACATAATAATAGAGTAATATCTAAAGAGATTGTTGTAGTATCTTGAGTCATGGAGACCTCTATTAATATATGTTTGATGGAACCTATGTGATTGTTGAGATTCAGATTTCGTGGAATCCTCATTATCTTCTTGATATTCAAGTTTGGTGTGGTCCACTTGTTGATAATCTTTGTAGTCATTATTGAGTCATATTACAACTAATTGTAAAGTCTCATGTAGTGTTATTGATAAGTTTGACTCAAGGTATTTATCATTATATTTATATTATTGAT
>JAODPA010142556.1:0-15717 GCA_025585075.1 Nepenthes mirabilis | reverse complement strand
TAATTTTTAGAATTTTTTTATTAGATAAATCTGATATTGATAGATATTATACGATATGTGATACGATATGGTCGGCCAATATTCATACTTTCACCGATATTGATATTTTCATTTATGATTTGCATCAGGTAATTATGAGAGCATTCCAGCACATGTGCTTGACCAAACTTCCATCCCTAGCAAAGGAAGATTTAGTATGGATGCCACAGAGTTAACTGCACACATACAAGAAGTCCATAGGTAGGTTTGGGACACATGGATTTAGTCAATGTGGATGCAAAAAATCAGTAGAAATTCATAGACGAGACATCTAACACAAGGAAGGTGATTTAGTAATGGTATTTTTTTGCAAAGAATGGTTCCCAACTGGCACATATGGTGAACTCTAAAATCAAAAATTTGACAACTTTCAAAATAACCAAGAAAACTCAGGTCCAGTGCATACCGAATTGAGTTACTAAGTGGGCTAGGAGTTAGTCCAATGCATACCAAATTGAGTTACTCAGTGGGCTATGAGTTAGCCCAATGCATACCTAATTGAGTTACTGAGCGGACTAGGAGTTAGCCCAACTTTCAACATATATAACATATATCCCTTCCATGGAGAAGCTGATGAGTCCTTGACACATCTACTAACCTTATAGGCCATAACTGATTCCCAAAATAATAATAATATAGTACTTGATTTCTGGGTCATCACCACTGAGAAGGATATATGTAATTAATACTTTTATAATATAAGGAGAATATCCTATTAAAATATAAGGGGAATATGCTTGAGGATAACCATTGTGGTAAATTCCTCATAAGGGTAGTTTAGTAATTTACAATGTATGTAAATAACTCTATATAAGTATAAATAGCCTAACTCTAATTAAAAGGGGTTTTCTCATTCTCCTCTCTACTTATATGGTATCAGAGAGTTGGTAACCTCTTTTATAGTTGCTGTTGCCACCACAAGCCCTTTTCTTCGATAATTGGTGCGTCTCACTGAGTTGAGCCAAAGCCTAATATTGATGTCATGCATCAAAGGTAATTTTGCATTTTGTTTGTTCTAGGCTTTTGTTCAAAAGCCTAGTTCTGCCTCTACCCTGCCTGATACAAATAATTTGGGAGAGTTCAACTTCATTTCTCACAAGCTTGGAGGTTATCGTTGCTAGGTTGGGCTTCATAGACAACTAATCAGAACAAATCTCTTGTATTTTTTGTGATTCTTTTTTTTGGTGTTGACGACATTGATGTTTGCTCTTCATTCTTGCTGGTCAGTGTTTGCCTCTATGCATTCTTGTAATTTTTTGGCTGTCGTTATTTTCTTGTGATCTTTTCTAGTTCATTGTTGTTATTTATTGGTTGTAATCTTGACTTGTGACTTTTTTAAGCTACGAGAAGCAACAATTCGGTCTACATGAGTACACCCATTTCTTATAGACTTTTGTTGTTGGCGTTTCTATTTTATTTGAATTTATTTTGAAAATAGTATTCTAATTATTATTTAATGGCTGCTAAAGATGAAATATAGTGCTATCTCTAAGACTATTCTTCCATGTCCTCTCAGATTGACTAACGCCTTTATTGGGCAAATTATTAATATTGGAGGAAGATTTTCCTCCTTGTCATAGGCGGCATGGTCATATAACTAATAATCTACCCATTCGATGACTGATCCACTTGGCACAAAAGTGTGGACCCGTGAAGATCTACCCATATGTACTCAATTGATAAACTTTATGGAGCAATGGGTGGCAAGTCTTGTAACTCATACATATATTGTCAAGGACTAGCAAGAGTTTTTATTAGTGCTTTATTCTAAGGAATATAACATGTTTAGAAAAAGAACAGAGTGTGATCGACTACTTTGCTGACTTTAAGAGACTCTATGGAGAGCTGAATATTGTTATGCCAATCTCCTCGGATGTGAAGAAAATGCGCAAACAATGTGAACAATTAGCTATCTTGTGCTTCCTATTTGGGTTTTGACCTGATTTTGACTCTTTTTGTTCTAGATTTTGGCAAGTGCTACAATAACCTCCTTAACTTGTATATTCTTTTGCATTCTCTGTGCTATTCGTGATGATGTTTGTTGGTGTCTTTAACATAACAATTTTGGTTAGTCATGGCTCATTTACTGTTTGAGGTGGTGGCCTAGGCATGGGCTGGAATAGTTGTGGCCGAGATAGAAAACTCATATGTTTTTACTGTGGTAACATTGGTCATACGGAGAACAAATGTTGGAAGCTATTTGGTAAGCCAATAATGCCTTGCAAGTAGTTTGTTATGGTTGCGTTCGGGGAAATTCTGATTTCTTATGGACACTAGTGGACAAAATATTTGCTCTATCTACGGATGACTATTCATATTTACTGGTTGGTCAACCCACCTCTGTGACTTCTACTCTAGTTTAGAATGGTAATCTCCCTTGCCTATTTCTCGACTGCATCCCTAAGTTGGGTCATCGACTTCGGTGCTTTTGATTATATGACTAAGACCTCGTGTATATAATCTTGTTATAGACTATGCTCTTACACTCCCTGATGTTACTCTCCCTACTATTACTCTTTCATCTTTATATTTTCTATCCTTTCCACTTCATCTATTATTTGTTAGTAAATTTATTGGTGAAGATCATTATGGTGTTGTCTCCTCATCTACTGGCTATGAATTTCAAGATCTTACTTTAAGGAGGGTAATTGATAGGGGTCATTGCAATTCAAGTTGTTTTTACGTGTTAGATGCATGACCATCTCCTCCACTATCATTCCTTGAACACTTGAGCTCCACTGCCAATTGTGTCGTTCTTCGTTATTAGGTCTAAAGCAATTATGCCCCAATCTTCATTCTATATCCACTCTATTTTGCAATTCTTGTTAGTTTTGTAAACATCATCACATATCATATTATTCTAGTGTTAATTGACGAGCTTTAGCTTCGTTTGAGGTGGCTAATTTAGATAGTTTGGGTTAGTCTTGTTCCTTCTAGATTGGACTTTTGATATTTTGTTAATTTTATTGATGATTTTATTCTCGAATTATCTAATTATATTTAAATAAAAGTTGTTCCGAGTTATTTTCAATTTTTGTACCTTTTATGTTGAAATCTCTTCTTCAATTAGAACCTTACGGAGTGATAATACCCATGAGAACTTGCTTACTTAATTTTCTACATTTGTGTCGTAGTATGGTATTCTTCATCAAACTCCTTGTCTCAATATCTCACAATAGATTGGCATTGCGGTAAATAAATATAGACATCTATTAGAAGTCGCTTGTGCTCTCTTCAGTCACGTGAGATTTCTAATATATTTTGCTATTTTGTTTCAAGATTCTGCTTTGTTTTTGTTCCACAACATTTTCCCTTCTTGTTCATCATCTACTCTTGATAATGAGTTTCTTATCTATCGAGTTACGCATCAGTCTATCTTCCCTATTTCATTGTCACCTCCTATTTCTTAGACCTAAGTTCGTGGTTTCCGTCCGGTGTTTGGTTCCTCTTCTATAGCTACTTTTGAGCTGGCTCCCAACGACGCGATCCTCCTTTTTCCGGATCATACAACTCTTATGATTATTGACCTAGATATTTTGATTGCATTACAAAAATGTTATTACTGTTATGCCAAATATCCTCTATTTACTGCTATTTCTTATGCTCATATTTCGCTCTTGATATGTGCCTATGCTTGCATTGGATTCTCTTATTGTGCCTTGGATTGTCTTCAAAACAATTTCTCATTTTAGTTGATGGGGAACTATGGAGGAGGAGATGTTTGGCCTTTAGTGGAATCAAATGTGGGACCTAGTCCCTTTACCGGTTAGAAAGAAACTAATTAGTTGTGAAATGGGACTACACTGTCAAAGTTAATTTGGATAGCTTTCTAGCACAATTGAAGGCCCGATTGGTAGCTAAGGGCTATGTTTAGACATATGGGATGGACTATTCTGATACCTTTTCTTTGGTTTCCAAATTCCCATCTATACGTATTTTTATATCTCTCACTGTTATTCATCCCCGAACCTTATATCAATTCTATGTGAAGAATGCTTTCCTTCATGGTAATTTTTAGGAAGACGTTTGTGTAGAAAAACTACATGGATTTGTTGCTCCGGGAGTCTAGGAATGTTTGTTGTCCAAAAAAGTCATATGGTTTGAAATGGTCACCATGTAATAGATTTTCAAATATGGTGAACTATGATGAAGAACTCAGCTATGGAGAAGATAATTTGTGTTCTCTTGATTTTGTATTGAATGAATAAAGTTAGTTACTTTGTTGGTTAGAAGATGAATATATACAAAACATACAATCAATCTAAACCATACAATTAAAACAAATCTGATCCATTAATCGAAGCAAACTAAAATGTGTTGTTGTGCTGAGTAGAAATTCAAAGTCTTCTTGTATTGATCTGTGTGTATAAGCTTGATCCATCTGTTGATCCATGTGACGTTGATTCAACTGATCATTGTCAATAAGGCAATAGTTTGAAGGTTGAGTAGAATCAAAATGTGTATCCACGGTTGATGTAAGAGCTTTGTAAGTAACAGCAGTTAGTTTCACAATTATAAAACCTCCTGCTTGCTGTTGTAAGGACTTGTATTTGAACTCTCATACTCAAAATCAGTAAGGTAGCTCTAATACTCATGCGTAATCTATCTGATCATGTGTGAGGAATAAATACGCATGTGCACAAGCTTATTTACAAGAGGAGAAACATAACTAAGGCTGCATCCAAAAAACAGGAACTTCCTTGATGAACAAAACAGAACAGAACAGTCAGCGGTAGATAGGCCTTTGGCTTCTATGTGGTAGCTAGCTGCTTGGTGTAAAGAATATAACAAACATTGTTATATAATATTTAATATTCCCCCTCAAGATGGAGGGTAAATATTATGAACTTCCATCTTGGATAACAGGGAATGAAGTTGAGGAGAAAATAATGATTTTGTAAATTTATTAGCAGGTTGTAGATGTGAAGGTGCATATTTAGTAGAGATAATTCCTACTTGAATTTTGTCATGAATGAGATAATAATCAATTTCAAAATGCTTAGTTCTTTCATGGAAAATAGGGTTGGTTGCAATATATAATGCAACTTGATTATCACAAGAAAAAATAGCAGAATGCAAATGAGGAATGAGAAGTTCATGAAGTTAGAACTTAATCCAAATGATCTATACTCAGCTTCTGCAGAGCTATGTGAAATTGTAGATTGTTCTTTGTTTTCTAAGAAATCAAAGGATCAACAAAGAAAATACAAAATCCAATAGCAGATCTCCTGCTATTCGGATAAGAAGCCCAATCAGAGTTACAATAAGTATGCAGTTGAATAGAAGAGGAAGAAGAAAATAGAAGTCCTTGAGTAGGGGCATGTTTTAAATACTTAACCTTATATGTGACTTGCAAATGAGGAATCTGAGGAGAAGCCATAAATTGACTAAGAATAGTCATTGCAAAGGTCATGTTTGGCCTAGTAACCACCAGATACAATAGCTTGCCAATCAATCTCTTGTACATAGAACGATTAGATTGAAGTTCTCCATCATCTTTATTGTGTTTGAAGTTTTGCTCCATAGGAATTTTCCTTCTTTTGCATCCATGTAATCCAGAATCATAACGAATATCAAGAGTTTATTTCCTTTTGCAAATATGAATGCCTATGCTGTTTCTTACTGCTTCAAATTCCATAAAATACTTTCAATTCCTTAGTCAGAAAATGAGACTCAAGAAAGTCTATGAAATGTGATACCATTATGATATCATTGGAAGCAATTAAAATGGCATCAACATATACAAGTAAAGCCATAGAGAAGAAGTCCTTTTGGTGAACAAGCTGTAATCTGCTCTAGATTGGATAAAACCATAACTCATTAAGGGAGAAGAGAACTTGTCATAGCATTGTCTAGTGGCTTACTTCAAACCATATAAACTCTTCTTCAATTTGCACACTTGTTTAGAAGAAGAAACCAAATATCCAAGAGGAGGTTCCATATGGATTTCTTCATTAAGATTACCATACAAAAAAGCATTATTAATATACAATTGATGGAAAAATCCGTCCTTTAATGGCAGCAACAACAAGCAATGTGTTGATAGTAACAAGTTCGGCCATGGGGGAGAATGTTTCATCACAATCAATACCTTCTTATTGATTTTGGCTTTTAGCAATAAGTCTTGCCTTGTATCTGTCTACTGTTTCATCATATTTTCTTTTGATTTTATACACCCATTTTGATTCAATAGTTTTCTAACCAGGACATAAATCAGTGATATCCCATGTTTGATTGAGTTCCAAAGCTTTTATTTCAGATTTCATAACTTTACACCAATTAAAAGAAGAGGAAGCCTGAGTGTAATTAGTAGGTTCAGTTTCAAGAAGAAGAGAAGAAGAAAATGCAGCTTGTGTAGGAGACAATTTCAAATATGATATATATGAAAGGTCATGAGATGTAGATGAAAGATGATTCAGAAATTTGATGATTCAGAAACTTTTTGTAGCAGGATCTAATTGTGAAAAAGATGATTCAAAAACTTGATGAAAATATGTATCAAGGAAGAATTTTGGTTTTCTTTTGATTCTTGTGGATCTTCTCAAAATAGGTTGAATTGGAGGTGTTGGATCAATACAAACAATGAAGGGTGTATCATTAATAATAGTATCAATGTGAGGATTTTTGGGACTAACCTGTGGTTGGGTTGTTTGAACATCAGATGTAGGATCAGATGAAAAAAAATTAATAGAAACAGGATGATTAAAGGTAAAATTGTGTAGGGAAGGTGTAGTAAGTGAAGTTTCTTGCTTATATGAAGAAGCTTGTATGGAAAAATCATTACATGAAAAATGACATGTCTTGAATTAAAAACAGAATAGGTGGATAGATCAAGTAGTTTGTAACCTTTCGTGCCAAAAGAATAACCCAATGGGATACATTTTCGTGCTTTTGGATCAAATTTATATTGGCCTTGCTTAATAGTGGAAGCAAAACAAAGTGAATCAAACATTTTGACACAAGAATAATCAGGATATCTATTGAATAGAAGGCGAAATGGAGATTTATTTTAAGTATTTTGTTATGGAAGTTTGTTTATCAAATAAACAACACTTAGAACACAATCTATCCAATATTTTTGGGGTATGAAGGATTGAAAAGGAAGCGCTTGAGCAACATTGAGAAATGATGTTCCACACTATTTGTTGAGGAGTGTCAACACAAAAGGTTTGAGGAACAACTCCATGTGTCAAATAGAATGTAGGCATGAGAAATTCTGCTTCATTATCTTATCTAAGGCATTTAATCTGTTTTTGGGACAGTGTTTGGACAAAAGAATGATTATTCTCTACTTGAGATCAACCTCTTTTGTATTTCATCAAATAAAGCCAAGCACACCTTGTGAAAGGTTAAAAAATTATTTGGAACATTCCAATAGCCTCATAAGGCCCCTCAAATATCACGATGAATGAGTTCAAAAAGGGTGTTGGATCTGTTGTTTCTAACAGGAAAGGGTAATCTTTGATGTTTGGCTAAAGGGCAAATTTCTTAGATATGGTTATCATGTAGAACATGTAGATCAGTAATTTCAGATTTTGGTAAAGACAAATGAGATAAAGAAGTGTGTCCCAATCTACAATGGCAAATGTGTTTTTTTATCAACATTCTTATTCATATTATGGTGAACAATTATGTGTTTGAGGCTAGCAATGAAAACAAAAGAAGTAGAAGGCCTTACTACATGCCAAAAAATCAAAATTTGAAGATACAAAATTCGTCTTCAAGTGGTATAGACCATTCTGAACATCACCCTTCTAGATAGGTCCTGTGTGAAACATTTATTAGATGAAAACACGAAACAACAGCTCAATTCAATGCATAAGTTTTGGATAGAAATCAAATTGAAAGTAAAGGAAGGTACACAAAGGGCATCTTTTAACCAGAATTTTATTACAAAGATCAATGTCTCCTTTGTTAGTGACTTCAGCTAAACTTCCCTAAGGAAGTTTTACTTCACATGTAATTTCTATGGGTTTAGAAATGAAGAACAAAGTAGATCATATCATATGATCAGTAGTTCTAGCGTCTATGATCCATGGCATATTTTGATTATTATGATGAGAATTAAATGGAATGCAACAAGAAGATATAACTATGAGGCTATTTGCACAATGCTTGTTTTCAATAGCGTTATTTGAAGATGTCAAATTCTAACTTTGGAGTAAAGATATGGTATTTTGTAAATGCTCTGGTGAAATATTTGGTATTGATCCAGTGGAATCATTTACTTAAGAGTGCTGCCTATTAGCTGCATTAACTGACATGTTCTTGTAAGAATAACTTTGTCCCGGAGGATAGCTGTAGAACTTATAACATTTCTCAACAGGATGTCATGGAATTTTACAGTGTGTGCATAGTGTTTTTTTTGGAGCAATTCTAGGATTAATGTTGAAGAAATTTTCAAGGGAATGTCCACTTATCTTGCAATGGGTGGTGCAATAAGGCCTTTTGTTTCCATTTCCATTGTCAAATCTTTTGGCAGCGATGATGAAAGTGGTATTGGTGTTTGAAGAAATTTGCCTTCTTTCCTCTTCTTGTTGCACCAATGCATATTCTGCAAGTTCATTACCCTGTCTTTCTGTTGATTCGCATGCAGAATATTCATACCTCCACAAGAACATGTGGGAGTGGGCTCATAATTCTAAAGCTCATCAAGCAATCCTTTTAGTTTTGAATAGTATATATCAACATTTTCCTCTCTCTAATTTAGATCATGAATCAATTGCTTTAGTTCATACAAACGTGGCCCATTAGCTTGAGCAAATCTTTTCCCCAATTCTTTCTATAGTTGAAAAGCACTATCAATGTAAATGATGCTATTCTTGTTCTCAGAATTGATTACATTTTGCAGCCAAGTAACAACAATGCCATTATCTTCCATCCATTCTGATCATTTTAATCTGTTGGTTCGAGTAGGCTTCCATCAATGAAGCCAAGCTTTCTCTTTATGCGAAGGGCTCTAGTCACAACCTTATCCCAGAAATAGTTACTGTTGACACTAAGAACAAGGGTTGTGAGAAGAGTACCTGGTTCAACATTTTGGTTGATAAAGAAAGGACAATTTGGATCTTTGATATTAAAATCCATCTGAATTTTAGGTCCTATCAATGCTTCTGGTGATAAAGTTGTTCTTATCTCTTCCATGGTAGTTTCACAAGTTCTAATGCTCTGATTCCATAATAGATTTTCTAGTATGGTGAAGTATGATGAAGAACCGAGCTATGGAGAAGATAATTTGTGTTCTCTTGATTTTGTATTGAATGAATAAAGTTAGTTACATAGTCAGTTAGAAGATGAGTATATACAAAACATACAATCAATCTAAACCGTACAATGAAAACAAATCTGATCCATTAATCAAAGCAAACTAAGATGTGTTATTGTGCTGAGTAGAAATTCAAAGTCTTGTATTGATCTGTGTGTATAAGCTTGATCCATCTGTTGATCCATGTGACGTTGATTCAACTGATCATTGTCAATAAGGCAATAGTTTGAAGATTGAGTAGAATCAAAATGTGTATCCGTGGTTGATGTGAGAGCTTGGTAAGTAACAGAAGTTAGTTTCACAATTATAAAACTTCCTGCTTGTTGTTGTATGGGCTTGTATTTGAACTCTCATACTCACAATCAGTAAGGTAGCTCTAATATTCAGGTGTAATCTATCTAATCATGTGTGAGGAATAAATACACATGTGCACAAGCTTATTTACAAGAGGAGAAACATGACTAAGGCTGCATCCAAAAAACAGGAACTTCCTTGATGAACAAAACAGAACAGAACAGTTATTGGTTGATAGGCCTCTGGCTTCTATGTGGTAGCTTGCTGCTTGGTGTAAAGAATATAACAAGGATTGTTATATAATATTTAATACCATGTGTTTTGTTTGGTAGATTTAGTGAAATAGTTTTTGAGTTTGGTGTCACTTGTTGTAATAGGGGTCACTTGGCTTTCTATTGTTACTCTAATATTTGGTGTATTCTATTGGTTGTATATGTGAATAATATTATGATTACTGGTAGTAATGACATTGATATTTCTAACCTCAAAGTGTTTCTTCAAAATCATTTTCAAACTAATGACTTGGAAAATTTGTTGTATTTTCTTGGTATTGAAGTTGTGAGGTGTTAATGAGGCATTTTTCTCTCACAACAGAAGTGCATTCTAGATTTGCTATGAGATACTGATATGTGTGATGTAAAAACACTGTGATGCACCCATGGATTTGTGAATAAAGTATCTCCATATGATAGGGAAATTGTTGCTGAACTGGAACGGTATCACCAATTGGTTGGTAAGTTTAACTGCCTTGTTGTGACTTGAACTGACATTGCATTCTTCATAAGTATTGTAGTTAGTTTATATGTCCTTCTCATGTCCTACATTAGGAGATAATCATACATATTCTACGGTATTTTAAATGTACACTAGAGCAAAGCCTGCATTATAGTAATTACGGTAACACTTACTTTTAGGGATACTGTGACATTGATTGGGCTAGGTCATCTTATAATTGGAAGATTACCACGGATATTGTATATTTGTTGGAGGGATTTTGGTATCCTAGAAGACTAAGAAACATAATGTGGTTGTGAGATCAAGCAATGAATAATGATATCGTGTACCGCCACATGTTAAATATGAAGTAGGGTGGATACAACAATTACTAAAGTTGCTCGAATATAAGAATATTGGACCATCATCAAATCGAGTATGTTTTGAACGCCCCAAATATATAGATATGGAATGTCACTTTGTTTGCAAGAATTTTCAAAAAGATTTTGTTCAAGTTAAACATGTTAAAACTTGTGAGTAGCTAGTCGATTAATATTTGTATTAAGTACATTTGTAATAATAAGATTATGATCAACGTCTATACTCCTGTTAAGGGGGAGTGTTAGATTATCAGGAGAATATCTTGTTAGAAAATAAGGAGAATATGCTTGAGGATATTTATTGTGGTATATTTCTTATAAGGATAACTTTGTAATTCACACAGTGTATAAATAATTCTATATAAGTGTAAAGAGCCTGACCTTGATAAAAGGTGTTTTTTGTTATTCTCTCCTCCACTAACAAATATCCTATCAATTCAGAAGACACTGGGATTAGTGAACAAGAGCTAACGGAGCTTAACCCAAAATTATGCGAAATACTGACTACCTCCAACTCGAAGGAAGCTTTTTCCACAAACCGGAGGATGATGCGGCCGCCACATTTGATGTAGCCACAACCTGCAATATCAAAGCAAAGGGCCCTAAGGCTGGAGCAACAAAATCAGGCGCAGTAAGAAAGAAGTTTGTTCCAAGGCATGTAGCTTTACATCCAAGGATGAAGCTGTTCCCAAAGGTTCCCATAATTGTTCCTCTTTTTCACCCCTGGACTCGGCTTACTTTTTGTGGCCTTTATATTCTGTTCCTGAAGCTGCTAAGAGGCAGATTTGAAGTTCCTTTTCTAAGTAGAGTGTCATCTTAAGAGTATTTAATCCTCTTGATTGGTGAGTGATTTCCAATCCCTTAGGTAAGTGACTCCTGAAGTTGATCAAAAGAAATGGAGTGATTCCCTTTCCATTTTGTAATCCACTATTTCCAGTACAATCTCTATTGTCTTCAGTTCTAATTCAAACACGTTGCTTCACTTTTGTTCTTTCTTATCCATCGTTGATATCCTTGAATGCTGATATGAAGTATTTCTTGTTCTTAGTCTCTTACTGATGCTAGGAAGGGGAAAGTAGAAGAGGAAAAGGAGAAGAAACTGAGAGGAGAGGAAGAAATAGAAGGAGGACCGGAGAAAAGAGAAGTAGAGATCAGAAGAGACAGAAGGAAATTGCAATCATTCAATATTTTATTCAATTTATCAATTATCAATCATGCTCAAACAATAGAGTGTAGGGTTCTTATACAGAGAAATTTTAACCTTAGGATAATTTGAAAACAAATATAATTGCCTACTAAATATGACATACTTTTCTAAAATAAAAATAAAATCTTGTAAATAAAATAAAATCAAATGAAATAAAATCTTTTATAATTGCTAATAAAATAAAATAAAATCTTTTCTCATCAAATATTATTAAATTTCTTCTAATTTGAATTATTTTCGATGCCCGCATCAATTTTCTTCGTGTGGCTGGAACTCTACCCCGTCGAGTAAAACTTCTGTAGTCAATTTTCCAATCACAAGCTGAGTGGCTATGTAATCATCCGTCGACAGTGGTAGACACGTGTGAGTGGGGCCAAAATCAGACTGAGTCACCAATGCTACTGGAAGGAAAATGATTTGGGCCTGGAGATGGGTAATCCTGCTGACTCTGATAGATTATCAAAATACTTGGGTCGAATTGTTGGTTTGTCTCTCTAAAAATTCAAGCAGTCTTAGATTCTGACTGGCCGATCCAATGGACGAGGAAGTGCTGAACTGCTTCATTCTTGGGAAATATAATCTGCTTATCTAGAATAGTATCAATTTTATCGTTGTGTGTTGGGAGGGTGTAAAGTTGTGTAGGAATGGGTGGACATACAATATGTGGTGCATCTGGAGGCATGTCAAAGAGATCAACCTGTGGTTTAAAATTATCTTTATAATCGAGTACATTTGCAACATAGAAAGCATTATGAAAACTAAAAGATGGAATATCAATAATATATGCATTGATCCAATCCGTTGTAAAATTTTAGATACACTAGCACTACAAGTCTGCAATTTAGAAACGGGCGTATGTAGGTGTCGCTATGGCCTGATCCGAACCATAATAGAACCTCAAACATGAAATGCAACATTTTTATGCATATTAGTTCGAAATTTATATAAGGCATTAATTACTTCAAATTGTGTATTGATCTCAATGTGTAAGTCATGAAGGTATTATACAAAAAATTCTATCGTCATGAACAGACTAACATGTGGGGACATCAGGGTAAGGTTTAATGGTTTTTGGGATTTGTAGCCATGCATAACTAAGAACAGAAAGATATCTTGAAAGTTTTGGAGGACTTGAAAGGCCTCAATAGGAATCAATACAAAAAAATTCAAAAAGGTTTTCAGAATGATAATAACAAATATAATAGACTCGCTGATAGCTACACATTCAAATGTTGTGGGACTAATGATATGTAATGCTTTTGTCTTTATCATAGCTCTTCCTTTATTAAGAGTCATTAGTTTTGAGAGTAAAGGATATTTGTGAATTTTCTCTCTCTTATGAACAAATAAATAGGAATTAGAATGACTTGTGATTGTGACATCTAAGTCGTATAGCCAAGGGCACCCGAGAATGACATAATTCCACATCTATTGATATAACATCACACCAAATATGATCTTTATACTCTAAGGATTAAACGGGTACAAGACATCATTTTTTGACGGCTATAGAATATGTATTAATCCACGAGACACTGTATGGATTAGAATGTGAGACAACTTTTAACCTCAAACAAGAAATAGTATTAGCTGAGACTGCATGGATGCAACTACCGTTATTAACGATAATTTTGTAAGTTTTCTCATTCACTTTGATATAAGTGTGAAAAATAGCGTAACAACGCCAATTATCAATTTCTTTGGATTATGCCAAAGTGTATCGTCTAATACCTAGAAATGGCGTATCAGGGAAGGAAGAATGGAAGTTTAAGTTAGAGGAACTAGTTTTGATGTTGTCCACAAATGTGTCAATGTTATTACCATTTAAGTTATCAAACTCCTCTAACTTGGGTTCGTATATTTGTTCTTCAATAAGTTTCTCATTTATTCCTTCTTATCTGTCAATTAATAAGGCTTTACTTGGGCATTTTTAACAAACATATCCAAAACCTTTATACTTGAAACACTGTAACTAAGAATTTTTGCTTTGGGTTTCAACACCCTTTCTTTGAACTTTCTTTGCAGGGGAAATGGTGGATGGACGGGGTTCTAAGACAGACTAAATGTGGATTGACGATACAATGTCCTGGTAACTAATTCAAAGTTTCGGACCAAAATATACACATAATTTAAAGTCGTAACTCCACGGAGGACAAGTTCTTTTCTAAGATCTTTGTGTCGTCATTGCCGTAACCTACTTAATATCATGGCCTTGTCTACAATGACGTAACATCTCATCCAAAAATCATTGAATTGAGTTACATACTTAGTTACTGATCGAGGATCCTGTCGAAGAGCATTAAATTGGTCTAGTAGGTTGCTACTATAGGAGTGGGGCAAATATTTCTCTTGAAGGTATCGTTTCATTTCGGCCCAACTTCTGATAGGGGCAACTTGATGCCTAGCAAGGAGGTCCTTAGCACTTTTCCAAAATAATTGAGTATTGCTGGTCAACTTAAGGTTAGCAAATTAAATTCTCCGATCTTCCGACATGCCATACCATTTAAAGAAATGATCTATGTCTTAGACTCATTGAGTAAAAACTCGAGGGTCCAAGCAGCCGACAAAAGTGGGGGCATTCTATTTGATATTTTTAAAGAGGTGTTTGTCCATATCCTATTCTTGCTCAGAGTGTCCAAGCCTGAAATCGTGTCTATGAGGTTCTCGACCGTGTTGTTTTTTTCAATGAGTCATATTACGGGATTCATTAGAATTGCCAGTAACTGATGAGAGAGGCCTTACTTTTAAAGTGACAATTTAATTTGCGAGATCCAAATTAGTCTAACAAGTAGTGGCCAGGTCAGTTTGAATGGCAATCATGTGATTTTATAATTGCTGTTGATGGGTAGCTAATTGAGCTAACAGTTAACTTAGCGTTTCAAATTGGCTAGAATCCATGATTAGGTCAGTAGTGTTATGGGAAATAATGCGGTTACTGCGCAAGTGCATGTAACACCAATATGACTAATTGGGTTGAGATCAATAAATAATTAAAACTATCCAAGCTAATTTTTTTTATGAGATTTCGTATGATTCAAATTATGCAAACAAATATTACTAATCTATTAAAGTAATAAAACAGTAATCAATTATAATGCGATTATCCACTATAAAGGTAGGTATAGGATATAAAAGGGTTGAATATTTTTTATTTTTTTAAATGGTACACGCAGATAAAACTAAATACTATTAAAGAAAAGCAAAAATATGCTACTCAAAATAAAATGGAACGAACGCACCTAAGTATCAAGATAATTAGGATCGCTTTTACATGGGTCTTCTGCTTGCTGTCTTGATTTTGCTGCTATTTTTTTTTTTTTTGCTCCTTTTTTTGCCTTTTTTTTTGCTTTTTTTGTTTTTTTGCTATTTTGTATTCTCGGCCTCCTTTTTGCTTGAGTCGGGCCTCAAAACCCACACACACGACGTGGTACGTAGGGAGTGCTCAGTGCACCCTCTTGTTTAGGCGGCGATATCGATGAAGACGGTTGCGAAGATGAAGATGAAAATGTTGATAAAGAAGACGGCGACGAAGATGAAAAAAGATGAAGGCGAAAAAGATGAAGACGAAGACGGAGAAGATGAAGAATCGGCACAACTCGCTTCATGACTTCCTTTCTCGTTGAGATCTCAAATTCTCTCCCTTTTTTATTTTATGTTCAGAAAAGTGGCAACTATGGTTCGGTTGGGCTGTGGCTCGAGCGTCCGAGTTAGGGTTTGATATAAGTGATGGTGGTAGAACTTGGGTGCTGGGCTTTGGGGTGAGTGGCTGATTAGAGTTTTGGGTGAGTGGTCGATTAGGGTTTTAGGTGATTTGGGTG
>JAODPA010142545.1:0-15720 GCA_025585075.1 Nepenthes mirabilis | reverse complement strand
AACCATTTAAAAATAAGCAATACTATTTGTATATAGAAGGGGATTTAACATTTGGCTATCAAATCCCTAATCATTCTTTTAATTAAAATCTACCTGATACGTCTCTGGATCTGAATTGTTCTATAGATTATTGAGCTTTTTAGTCTTCTACAACGGGTCGAGTTCAAACAGATCAAACCTCCATCTGATAACTTGGGTCCTATACAATACAACAAACAAATAAAATGTCAAAAGGTTGATAGAACTTACTTTCTAATTTATTCTTCGACGCTCAAATCAGATATCTTTTTAAGAGAAAAGAAAGACAAATGATGCAAAGTGCTATGATGTACGGGTAAAGGGAATGAAAGTGATGGCGGAAGCTCTGGCTTTGGCGATTGTGCTCGATAGGGAGCGGTTTTGAATGAAGGTGGAGGGCTTGGCTCCGGGATTACACCTGATAGGGAGCGGCTTACGAGTGGTGTCGGAGGACTTCACTCCGGTGGATGCACACAGTAGGGAGCAGCTTTTTAGAGAGAGAGTCTCCTCTGAGGATTGACGGCTTCAACAATGAGTGAGAGAGAGAGAGAGCTCCTTGTTCTTTTTGAGCAAATGGTGGCCAGAATTGTCCTCACCTCTTCATCGGCGTGGCTGATGGGTATTTGTAATATTAGTGTCAAGGTGGGTTTGGCACCAAGGCCGTCGATAGCTGTCCTGTTAGGATTCGTCGGACTATCTTGATGACTGTGGTGACTGCCGATATTAGTTGTTATTTTGGGGTGGTTGTGTGACAATTGGTGGTCCTCATTGGACACCTACCAATCTTTCTCGTCGGAGGCTACACGTGCCACATGTATGCACATGCTACAGCCACCAGACTGTTGATCGCCAAACTCCTTGTGACGCAATTGGCCTATCCATTTCGGCCATCTGTTAGGCCTGCTTGATGCTTATCTTTATTTACTCATGATGAGTTGGGGTGCGACTAGGCCAGTCATGGTGCCTCGTAGGCCTTGCACCTTGTTGGACCTTGCTGGGCCTCAGTATCCTTGACATGTTGATGGATGGTGCCGGGTTGGCCCATATGGTGTTACAGGACCCATCGCCCCCCATGCAAGGCGGCTGAGTTTCACCAACTCCCGGTATGCCTGATGATAGGACGTTTCTTCCAGGGGTCACCTTCAAGCGTTCCTTTTCAAGGCATTCTGCGTCCTTCTGCACAAGTGGTTAGCGATTTGGTGCTCTATCTGGAAAGATTTGGGCGCAATTTTTCAGACCTGATGATTCTTTGCGAAGGGCACTGGCAAGTGCGATTCCGTGCAATAATGGCTCATCAATCTGCTTTTCCAACTATAAATGGAGGGCATGCTATGCTTCACTTCATTAACCATTCCTCTATTGGCTGAACGATATGAGAGAGACTGGAGTGGGCATGGACCTATGCTACTATCAACCAGGATTGGATGGAGCTCTGAGAGATTCGTAGAAGCATTTCTAGTCTGTTGTGATTTTCCTACTTGGGTCGTTCTCTTGCTGTAACAAGGGTGGTCTAGTCATAGGGTCACCGTTATCTTCCTACTCTTCTAAACATTCAATTGTTTGGTGCTGGAGGAACTTCTAAGGGCAGGCGCTCTAGCCTGTTGACTTGCTCTCAGCCCTAGCGCTTTTGGTTTCCTCTAGCAGGCCTTCGAATGTGCTGGAGGAAATGCTTCTGGAGTCTACTTGGGATAGGACCGTCGTCGCCGTGTTGGGTTTGGCTTAGTTCCATCAGCTACGGCTGGTCTCGGTGGAAGATCTTCAGGAGGGGGGCCTCCCGTGTGAAGGCGATGGCACCTTGCTCAGCTTTTCGCAATGGATGGCTTTCCATTCATTTCCTGCAGTGTCCATGCTCAAGTTGGGATTGTCGACGGGGAGATAATCCCTAGGGAGACAACTACATTTTGCTTCCTATCCTGCATGTCTTTCCTGTACCTATTTGAGTGAATGCTGCTGGGTCGTTGCTCCATGAATTTTTTCCTTCTTGTTACCATGTACATCCATTGATATAAACTTTATACTTTATAAAAGAAATTAATGAATGAAACTACCATGCATTTTTATCTTTGTTGCATGGTTCTAATATTCTTGTATACTTTGAATGATTAAAACCTCTCGACACTACCTTCAACCACTCAGGCCTCATCATTTTGATAGTTCGTCCTTGTTGGTAACTCGATTTTCTGGTGATTCAACAATCAGTAGCTCATTCTAATGCTTGATTGGGACATGGCTAGTCAAACTAGCCTCAAGTCCGCCAGGGCCATGCGCCGTTGGTCCGTGATCTAGGGAAGTGTTGCACCAGGGTGTCAACAACTGAGCTGTGTCACCGTTGGGTCAACCAAAGTGTTAGAGTGCATTGATTGCGATGGGATACATCGCGTCATGCATCATAATGATGCTGGCAAAAAGATACATTGCTTCCTTGCCTTCAAACATCATCGTTGCCGAGTCGAGGCTATTTAAGTGCTGTCCCTCAATGTTTCCTTCATCGCTTGGCATTTGCAAATGTCTCAGTCCTTGGGTTTGCTATCTTTATTGCTGACTGATTTCTACTCTCCTGAATGTCTCACCAAGATGTCATAGACATTCCAACATCACCTACCTCATCACTGAGAGCGTCATTTACCTGTATCTAGGCCTTTGGCTAAGGAGGGGGTGCTAACAAGCAAATGATAGAGGTCATTGGAGATGATGACCGGATGGGTGTGGCTGCCACAAAGGAGGGGCGCCATCTAGGCATCCCAGCTCCTAGGCCCGACAGGGCCTTGAGGGTGCCTCCAGGCCTTGTGTATCTGTCGGGTCTTCCCGCTAGGCATGTTCATCTCTTTGGGAGATAGTATGAATTCTTGCATGTGTATTTTTTTGTTGTGGATTCTGGCTGACCACTCTTTTCTACTTGACAACCGTGGAGAGTGCCTTGCTGGATGGAGGAAGTTGCGTGCTTGCAAGGGGATGAGATTGCTCACTTGTTGTGCACACGTATCGATTGAGTCCTTGAGGAGATGGAGTGCTGGGTCAACACTACTATCGGCAAGGCACTATAGAATTAGGCTTGTGTTGACTATCTTGACTAGGCTCTATCAGAGTTTGAGGCAAGACTGCAAGAACCTTTCGAGGCTCACGCCCAAGCTCTCAATTGGATCACCTCACCTCACTTGAGGGTGAGCTAAGGACCGAGCCCCGTCTTGAGGAGTTAGCCCTAGTACTGGAGGGGTGATTCCAGGATTGCATTCGCTTCTGCGGGCAAATCATCTTCATGGCAGCTCTGGACATTCCTGTCGGCCTCTTGGACTCGTGGAATGTTGGGGCTAGCGACCATGCTGAGCTGATTAGAAACATGGAGCTAGAGGATATATGGTCCACACCACATCCTCCGAGGGGCCCTCGACCATGGGATGGCACCCCTACTAGGTCATAGTCGTGTTTTTGTGTATTTTGAGGCTGATAGATGTCTTCATGATGTACATTCTGAATCCTTTAATGAAACATGCTAAACCATTTCGATTATTGTTGCATGTTGTGTGTGGTTCAAGCATTTGAATGTTGCTTTTTGTTGCTTGTCAATCATCAAATCAAGTCATGTGGTCCCCTAGTGGGTCTTTCTTCTGGCGCTGTACATCAAATCGTGATGTACACAGGGCTCTCGTTCTTCTGATCATCAAATCAGAATTGTCCTCCTCTGTTATCTACAAGGGTGAAGGATATTTGTAATATTATTGTCAAGGTGGCTTTAGCACCAAGGTTGTTGACAGCTATCATGTTAGGATTCGCCAGACTATCCTAATGACTATGGAGGCCGCCGATATTAGTTGTCATTTTGTGGCGGCTGTGCAACAATTGGTGGTCTTCATTGGACACTTGCCAATCTGTCTCACCGGAGGCTACAAGTGCCGCATGCATGCGCATGCTACAGCCACCCGACCATCAATCGCCAGGCTCCTAGTGACGCAATTAGCGAGTCAACTTTGGCTATCTGTTGGGCTTGGTTAATGCTGATCTTTGTTTTCTTGTGATGAGTTGAGGTGCGACTGGGCTAGTCATAGTGCCTCCTAGGCCTCGCACCTCATTGGACCTTGTTGGGGCTCAATATCCCTAACATGTTGACGGATGGGCCTAGTGCCGTGTTGGCCCATGGTGCTATAGGACCTATCACTAGCTCCCCATGAAGGGTGACTGAGTTTTCAAGTTCTTGGGATGCCCAATGATGGGACATTTCTTGCAAGGGTTACCTTCAAGTGTTCAGCATCCTTCTGTGTGGGCAGCCAGCGATTTGGTGTTGTGTTTGGAAAGATTTGGGTGCAATTTTTCGGATATAATGATTCTTTATGGAGGGTGCTGGCAGGTCCATTTCCTTGCAATAATAGCTCATCAATCTGCTTTTCTAGCTATAAATGAAAGGCATGATGTGCTTTGCTTCATTAACCACTTCTGTATTGGCTAAACAATATGAGAGAGACTAGAGTGGGGTATGGAGCCTATGCTACCATCAGCTAGGATCGGATAGAGCTCTAAGAGATTCATACAAGCATTTGCAGTCTGCCACGATTTCCATACTTGGGTTGTTCTCTTGTTGTAACAAGAGTGGTCAAGTCACAGGGTCATCGTTATTTTCCTCCTCTTGCTGACATTTAGTTGTTCAGTGCTCTAGCCCATTGGCTTGCTCTTGGCCCTAGGGCAAGTGCCACCGCTTTTGGTTTCCTTTGGTGGGGTTGTCTCCGAATGTGTTGGAGGAGGTGCTTCTGGAGTCTACTTGGGATATGACTGTCATCGTCGTATTGGGTCTAGCTTAGTTCCATCGACTATGGCTGGTCTTGGTGGAAGATCTTTGGGAGGGGGGCCATCCATGTGAGGGTGATGGCGCCTTGCTCCGCTTGTCACAAGGGATGGCTTTCCATTCATCTCTTGCGGTGTTTGGTCTCCAGTTAGAGTAGTCAACAGGGAGATAGTCCCTGGGGAGACAACTACATTTTGGCTTCCTATCTTGCATGTCTTCCCAAAACCTATTTGAGTGAATACTACTGGTTCATTGCTCCATGTATTTTTTTTTCTAGTTACCTTGTACGTCCATTGATATAAAATTTGTACTTTATAAAAGAAATTAAAGAATGGAACTATCGGGCATTTTTTCCTCTGTCATATGGTTCTAAAATTCTTGTGTACTTTGAATGATTAAAACCTCCCAACGCTGCCTTTGACCACTCAGGCCTTGTTATTTTGATAGTTCGGCCTGCTGGTAACTCGGTCTTCTGATGATTTGACTCACGGAAGCTCATCCTGATGCTTGATTGGGACATAGCTGATCAAACCAGCCTTGAGTCTGTTAGGGCCATGTGCCATCAGTCCGTGATCTGGGGAATTGATGCACCAGGGCATTAACAGTAGAGCTGCATCATTGTTGGGTCAATCAAATTGGCAGAGCGAATTGATTGCGATGGGATGCATCGCATCACGCATCATAATGGTGCTGGCGAAAAGATGCGTTGCTTGATTGCCTTCAAACGTCATCATTGTCAGGTTAAGGCATTAGCTATTTAAGCGCTGGCCCTCAACTGTTTCCTTCATCGCTTGGTATCGTCATGTGATCCCTTAGTGGTCTATTCTTCTAGCAATCTAGACTCATGGTGGTTTGTCCTGAATGCTGGGTTAGGATGAGGGCCATTTGGATCAACCTTGATCTTGCCTGGGTAGTGTGCAGCTAGTTTGCCACTTTAGAAAATGGGGCATCGGGGTCTTGGAACTTGCACGTTATTCTGCCAATTGGTCGACCCAAATCTATTAGACCATTATTACTAAACGTTAGGGTCAGTTGTCCACGCAAGGAGGCGCAGTGTAATACAATCATTTCTGATGATGTGTAATTGACATGCTACGGCATCTCCATTGTGCAGCACGTGTCGTGGTCATTATGGGGCGTGCCTCTTCAATTCCTCCACATGACGTTGTTTCAGTATAGGAGGAGGCTTATTTAAACTCATGGTCCTTGCCACTTCCTGCACCATTCCTACTTTATTCAAGTCGCTTCGCATTTGCGATCCTCTTTTTGTTTCTTTATTCATGGCTTTTGAGAATATTTACACGATCCGGTCCATGCTCACTGCCTATGATGTTGAGTCCTTGTTTGCTCGGTATAAGATTCTAAGTACCAAGGAGTACCAGCTGCTAGGCACGGATGACAGAGTGTGCTCCCCACTGGAGGAGTATATCACAGTTTACGAGTTCTATCTGAAAGGAGGGCTTCACTTTCTGGTCATGCTAGAGCTGTACGAGATCCTTACGGCTTTGGGAGTCTCGATGGTGAGACTTCAGCCTAACATTGTTCGATACCTGGTCTCCATGTATGTTTTTGCCCGCCACCATGGTTGCAAGTTTAGCATCAAATCAGTGAAGATGATCTTTCGTTTCAACCAGAGGGTGGATTGGATTTTGATATCCTCACGCTCGAGAACTTCCAAGGGGTGAATCAGGACTCGACAAAGAAGTGGAAGGACCGATACTTTTATCTTGTGGCCCCTCCTAAGTGGGCCCCTTCGAATAAATAGGGCAATGTGTAGGCTTCTCTTGTTACTACTGTGGGAGATTGGGAGAAAGACCCAAAGAAGCCATTGATGGATCTTATTCAAGCGCATGCCGATACCTTTAGGGACAAAGGTCATTGGCTGACGGTGGAGGCCTTCGCTAAGGCCAAGGGGCAGCCTCACTCTAAGGGTGTTGCTGTAGCCCCGATGTTGCCTACCATGTCTAGGAGGAGGCATGGGGTGCTAGTCATCTTGGAGCCCCCCAACAGGGCGGCCAAACGATGGCAGACCTTGTATGACTCCTCCTCTAATGACAATCGAGGCATGCTGGAATGGTTGTGGAGGCCTGCAAGGTCTTCAAGGATGATGGTTCCCACTCTTGCTTCCTCATTGGGCCAGGCTAGGGTCGGCCGAGGGTGGGGAGTCCTCCAAGCCCTCCACATTGGTCGTGTGTGACCAAGGGTGGGTTGATGCTCAGGTCAAGTCGGTCCCAGCGTCGACCCTAGCTTAGTATTGTGTTCCTACTATTGCTGTCTACTTGCATGAGGAGCCCATGCCTTGCCTCCCTGCTGCCATCGTTGAGGAGGCTCCTTGTAATGACTGGACAACTGACGTCCTAGCTGGGGAGGATGACGAGGGTCACGTGGTGGTGAGAACTAGAGCGATGGAGGTCAATGCATCTGTTAGGGCCGAGGAGGCTGCTGAGATGCCCAATTTTGAGCCCTCGAAGCTTAAAGTCCTCAAGGTGATTGAGGCGCCCGGAGCCGTAGAGGCTGCCGAGGGGTCTTGCCCTGAGCCCTCAAAGCCTTAGTTCCGAGGGGCGATGGAGGCTAGAAATGCTGCCAAACTTGTTGGAGGGCCTTCCTTCGAGCCCTTAGAGCATGAAGTCCCAGGGGTGGTTGAGTCCGTGGATGTTGCAGAGGCTATTAAGGTGCCTCCCTCTGAGCCTCAGGAGCTGGGATCCTAGAGGTGATTAAGGCCACATCTACTCATTTGCCCCTGGAGAGGCCTTCCTTTGCTGAGGTATGCTCCAAGTACCTTCTTGCCTCCTTCCCTTACTTTTGTCGTCATTTTACTATCTAGCTTTCTGCTTACAGTTGCAAGAGAGGGTCCACCAACTAACCACCTTCATTGACTGTCTAGCTCAGACCCACGTTGACTCAAAGGAGTTTAGAGCTGTGGTAGAGTTGGCTTCTTGTTTCGAACGTGGGTTGTCCGAGGCTAGGGTGAAGATTTTCTCCCTCGAGGATTTGCTCCGCAAGTTGGAGCAGTGTTATGCTTGCCTTCTGGACGAGATCCTCCAATTCAAGGGAGATCTTAGGACCTCTCTTAGCTCGAATGAAGTTAGGCAAGCACTGGACCATAGGTACTAGGCTGACATTAGTCTTTGCCGACACATAGTGAATCTGATGGCCCCAGGCTTTCAGGTCTCCATTTTTCATCCAAGGAATGTCAGCACTTAGTAGCGATTAGATTTGTTGGGTTTTGTCAAGGATGTCACTGGACCTTCATCTCATCCACCACATGGCCCCCAGCCCTAGGATCGACCTTCCTTTAATCAGTAGGTTGCCTTTGTATTTTTCTTGGGTGGATGGCCCACTTTGTTCACCTTGCATTTTGTAATGAAACAAGTAGACCATTGAGGACATTATTGCTAGTGCTCATGCGTACATAGCGAGCTTTTCTTCATTTTGTACATTTGCTGCTTTCTTTTTTTTTTCTTTTTGCTTTGCCAGCTAAGCATTGTTGCTATCATCGTTGGGTTTGTTTTGGCCACATCAGTTCGACCGTGTTTGTTTCCTAGGGAGTATCACAATACTTTGATTCTACGTTGTGGTGCTCTTTCCCATGAATGGGACGTTGTTGCATGTCTATGAATGAACCTCACTATAGTTGGCTAGATTTCATAGCCGCAGCAACAAAGCTTGGGTAGTGTCGCAAGCCATTGTTTGCACGCAATCACTAGTGCTCAGCCCTATTAGAGGATGTTGTAACTTTTCTATGTCGGATCTTAACTCACTGACCATGGTTGACTGATGGTGTTCGTCCCTTTTGGAGAGAGTGTTGCATACATGCTGTGGAAGCTCTTGAAGGTTTTAGTGGCCCTCCGATGGAGATCCAATGCTTGGTCTACAAGCCCCCCGAGGCATGGTGTTTGACCACACACAGGTTGCTCAATAGCGGGACCAAGGTTTAGAATTTGACCACATGTGGGTGGTTCAATAACATGACTGAGATTCAAAATTCGACCATGATGGGCCATTCAGTAATCGGATCAAGTTTTTAATCGGGTCACAGCCAGTTGGGTGATAGGTGAGAGGGAACTCACTCAACTTAGGGACAGTTTAGGTCATTTAAATTTATGAAAGAAACAGGCAAGCACTCATCTGAACAAGTAGGGATGAATGAATAATAGTCATTTTATTAATTGAAACATGGTATGTCTTATAAGCATTCGAGATGATGCATGTTTACCTTAACCGGGCATGGAAGAGCCTCAATGGTAGCACCTTTTAAGGTGGGAGGCTTTCCAAGTCCTTGAGACTAGCTTGTCATCTTGGGTGCACAGCTTGTACGCACCACTTCGGAGGACGGCCAAGACAAGGAACGGTTCTTCCCAATTGGGAAAGAGCTTGTTCTTATTAGCGATTTTGCCCGTTGCCTCTATACTCCGTAGGACTAGGATCTCCACCTCGAACAGGCGAGTTTTCACCTTCTTGTTGTAGTACTTTACAATTTGCTACCAATAGGCCGTCATTTGCAAGCGTGTCGTGCCTCAAACTTTTTTGAGTAGGTTGAAATGTTCCCTGAGCCTTTGAGAGTTGTTGAATGGGTCAAAGCATTGGACCAAAAGTTGGTAGTCTGACCTCTATTGGGATAATCACCTCTATCCCTTAACATAGATTGAAGAGTGTCTCATGAGTCAGCTCTCTCAGGGTTATCTTGCATGACTATAGAATAGATGGAAGCTCATCAATCCAAGAATCCCCAACATTCTTTAACTTCATCTTCAACTTGTGCAACAGCGTACAATTTGTTACTCCCACTTATCCATTGGCTTGTGCATAGGCGATGGAAGTATGAACCAACCTTATCTGTAAGCTTGCACAATACTTGGTCAAGTGCTTACTACTGAATTAGGTTCCGTTATCAATCACTATAACCTCGGGAATCCTAAATGGACATACGATATTCTAGCGAATGAACATCATCGCATTCTATTCATTGATCCATGCCAGTGGGGATGCTTCGATCCACTTAGTGAAGTATTCAATACCCACTATAACAAACTTCCTCTGCCTGGACATTATGGACAAAGGGTCGAGTATGTTGAGCCCCTACTGTGTAAATGGCCAAGGTGATTACAGGGCCTACAGTTCCGTGTGCGGCTGACGAGGCATGTTTCCATGGATCAAAAAATTCTCACTTTTCCTTATAAAATTCATGGCATCACGCTTCATCGTGGCTCAGTAGAAGCCTTGCCACATAACCTTGAAGACTAGATTCTTTCCTCTGATATGTGAGTCACAAATGCCAAGGTGCATCTTACCCAATGCGTAATCAACCTCTTCTGGCATGAGACACCTCACCTAGGGGTGGAGTACCCACAATGGTACAACCTTCCATCCATAATGGTGTACTAACCTGTTATCCTCTTCATATGCTTGGCCACTTCTGGGCTCTAATAGGATGTCGTTAGTTAGGTACCTCCTATATTGGGTTATCCAGTTATCACTGTGAGTCACTTGCAGTACTTAACACTCAGGGTTATCTATGGTCGGAGTGGTAAAGATTTTCCTCATGTGTCTGGCACATTACTCTAGGTTCCTAGTTGTCGTGGCCTTTGTCAACTGGTCCACCTTCCAGTTCTCTTCCTTCGGGACATGAATCACTTCAACTTTGTTGAACGCTTGGGTCATAGCCCTTGCTCTAGCAAGGTACTTCATGAGCTGAGGGTTGGTTGCTTCAAAGTTCCCGAGGATCTAGTTGATGACCAACTTAGAGTCACTATATGCGATCTGGAATCTAGCTGAGCACTCCTTCACTAGCTAGAGTCCTGTGAGTAGCGCCTTATACATGGTGACATTTTTGGTTACCGAAAATTCAAGGGTTATTGAATATTTTATCTCTGACTCATCCAAAATCCTCAGAACCACGTCTGCTCCGCTGCCCATCGTATCAATGACCCATCAACATGCAAGGTCCAAGTCGAAATTATTGGTTAGTTGGCGTCTTCATCTAGGTCAAGGACATTTAGAATTGGGGTTGTCATTTCAATGGTGAAGTTTACGAGGGCCTAACCGTTCATGGTCGGTTACGGTCAGAACTCCATTTTGAACTCGCCCATCTCGATAACCTATTTGACCAATCATCCTGATGTATTAGGTTTCTATAAGATTTCTTTTAGCAGCTAATCAGTCAATTCAACGATCTTGTGTGCCTAGAAGTACAGGAGCGGCTTCTGAATAGAGTAGATATGGGCTAGTGCGATCCTTTCGATATATGGGTAATGGGTCTCAGTGTCTGTTAGGACCTTGCTGACATAGTACACCAATCATTGCACGCCAAATTACTACTGGATAATGACCGAACTTAGCATCGTATCAGAGACTGTAAGGTACAAATACAACTCTTCGTCCTCCTTAGGCAAAATCAGGAGATGAGGGTTGACAAGATACTCCTTGAGTTTTCGAAAGGCAGCTTCATAGTCGGCCGTCTACTGGAAGCCGGTTGCCTTATTCCCCCTTAAAACTTTGAAGAAGGTCAGGTACTTCTCAATGGATTTTGCCACAAATTGGCAGTGTAGTGAGCTTCCCGGTGAGCTTCTAGACCTCCTTTATGGTCCGAGGTGGGCTCATGCCGAGGATAACTTTTATCTTCTTGAGGTTTGCCTCAATTTTCCACTAAGAGACGATGAAATCCAAAAACTTCCTCAATATCATGTCGAACACACATTTGGTTGGATTTAGTTTTATCTAGTACGTCCAAAGGACTTCGAAGGCATCGCTCAGGTCATGAACATGGTTGTCGATGGATTTACTTTTGACGAGTATATTGTCCACATGTACCTCCACATTTCGACCAATTTGGATTTTGAATATTTTATTCACTAGCAACCGGTAGGTTGCTCCAATATTTGTTAGGCCGAAGGGTACAATCTTATAATAGTACGTGTCCTAATCTGTCATAAAGGAGGTATGCTCCTTGTCATTCAGGCTCATCCTGATTTGGTTATAATCCGAGTAAGCATCCATGAAACTGAATAGTTCATGGCTAGACGTGGAGTCTACTAGCAGGTCAATCATCAGTAATGAGAAGCTGTCCTTGGGGCAGTCTTTGTTCACATCGATGAAGTCGACACATATCTGCTACTTCTCGTTGTTTTTCTTGATGAGAACCATGTTAGGAAACCATCTTGGGTATTGGACCTCTCTAATGAATCACATGTCGAGCAACTTTTTCACATCCTCACGAATGACGATCTGTTTCTCAATGGAGTGGTTTCTATGCTTCTATCGTATAGGTTTACAATCGGAATCGAGGCCAACCTTATGGACCATTACTCTTGTCGATATCCTCAGCATGTTAGTGGACATCCATGTAAACATGTCCAAATTTTGCCTGAGAAACGTTACCAGCTAGTCCCGCAAATGGGCCATTAAGGATCTTTCAATTTGCACACACTTCTCGGGTTTGCTAGGGTCTAAGGGAACATGGTCAATTTGCCAGATTGGACATATTGAAGAGTGTTCTCATCTCGGAAGTCAAGGTTCTGAATCGGCTAATTGGGAGTTGTCGGAGTGATTTGGGATAGGAAGCATGTCTAGCCAGCCGTCTGGTCACTTGGGACCTCTTTGTCGTTGAATAGGGTTGGAAACTTCATCTTTAGGTTTGGAATCGAAATCACCGTCCCAAAAATGGCCAAGTAGGGTCATCCCATGATGGTGTTGTAGACCGAGGAAAGGTCCACCACTAGGAATGTGAGCATTCTAGGAGTTGTCTGGGGGTAAGTCCCCAACATGACATCCAATTGGACAGCCCCCTAAACGGGTACCAACTCATTGTTCAGCCCATACAAGGGTCCCTCGGTCAACTTCATTTGATATTTTTTAGGCCAAGCTTAAAGTATGCATCGAGGTAGAGTGAATTCTATGAACTTTTATTATCAATGAAGACATATTTTTAGCTGATAGTCAACCGTATTGTCTAAAATGAAGGCTGATATAATAAGGGCCCGAGTGGGGAGTTATTACAAGAGCCATATCATCATCATTAAAACTATCTCATTCCTAACTCCTACTCTCGGCCTTTTGCTGCTGGAAGTTGTCTTCGGGTAGTTTGGAACGTTATTCTTGGCCTGATGAGCTGTCACCATGTTAATGACCCTAACCATGACTTGGCTCCTCGATTGCTCTGGTCCATCCTCACCTACTCCTCCGGGTGCCTACCCCAAACGCCGTAGGAACCTAGAGAAGTGTCATTTATGGACAAGGTATTCAAGCTCCTTCTACAGCATCCGACAGTCTTTAGTATTATGACCCGAAGATCGATAGTAGTGACAGTATTTTAACTGGTCTCCTCCCTCTGAGTTCTTCAGTGCCTTCAACCATTTCAAAAACTTTTCATCCCACATTTGTTTCAGGATATTGGTGCGGGTGTCAATCAGAGGAGTCAGTCTCAAGGGCCTGAACACCTTCTGGATATTGGGTTTTTCTCGTGGTTGCTTCCGAGGGCCCTGGAAGTGACTATCATCTCTGCTGCTCTTCTTCTCATTCGCTGGTCCCTCTTGGGGTCGGTCTACATACTCTAACTGCTTCACTTTGCTAGCCTTCTCTTCCTCTGTGTAGTCGTGAGTGATAGTCTCAATCTCTTGAAAGGTCCGCAGGTACTTATGGGCCAGGTGCTTAAAGAAGTCACTTGACTCCAGAGTAACGATAAGGGCACTAAGCTTCACCTCTTCACTGAGCTGGGATATCTATCAGGCCTCAGTAGTGAACCGGGCCAAGAAGTGCATTTAGCTTTCGCCTCACTTTTGTCAGAGGTGAACAAGGTGCCATGACCGTTTCTCCTCCCTTTAGCTAGAGGCGAATTGTGAAAGGAAGCAATCAGCGAGTGCATCAGTTGACCAAACTAAGTTCGGCTGAAGGCTGTAGAACTAGACAGGAGTGTTCACTTTGAAGGTCAAAAGAAAACACTGACACATGGTAGTTTCGCCCAAGCCCTGCAAGCTCAGCAAAATGCAAAAGTCATCTAGGTGGTCCATCGGGTTAGAACTCCCATCATAATGTTCCAGGGCCAGCATCTTGAGTTTGTGAGGGAGCGGCTGCATTTAAATCTCCATCATGAACAACAATCTCCTTAGATCTATGGAGTGTATGTTGGTCTCTCCTTTGAACATGTGATGCCATTTCTTCTCCACCCTCTTCTCTATTTGAAGGGAGGACACAATCCTTTTGGCATTGAGAAAGGTTCTCAACTCCTAATTGTAGAGGGATGTGGAGAGGGATGTGGATCCTGGCAACCATTAGCTCGTGGCAATTGTATATTGTAAGAGACTTCTCCTTGGGCTGAGCCTTGTCACTATGGGAATAGCGGGGATTCCACTGCTCTAGGCTATCCCATTGCACTCCATGACTTTATCGGCCCTCCAGCTGTGTTCGGGCCCTACTGCTCAAGGTCGCATGGGCCTCAGCATCGTTAGGCCATGGGGTCTTCTCATCTGGGTGCCTATTTTCCCGATTCCTTTGCTTCGAAGCCAAAGCTTGTGTGACAGTGGTGTGAGCCCCCAACTGCTACTCGTCCAGACACATGTTGATCATCTAGAACATCTTGAACACATCTCCCATTTCAGTAACGAGTGCATGCATCTCGGGTTCAAGTCATCCCCAGTATGGCTACCCACTGAGGGGTCATCACCTTAAGCGACGGTGTCCCTAGCCGACACGCTGGTTTGTTATATTGTGTGGACCATGTTCTTTTTGTGAGTGTAGTGGTTGGACTTTCAAGTCATTTTTCACAGGTAACGCCAATGATACGTTGCTGGATTTGGATTGTTGTATAGATTAGGGAGCCTTTTAGTCTTCTATAGTGGGTCCAACTCAGGCAGGTCCAATTTCCATCTCTAATAATCTAGGTCATGCGTAACACAATGAATAAATAAGATGTCAGAAGATTGGTAGGACTCACTCTTCAATTTATCCTTCGATACTTAAGTTAGATATCTTTCCGAGAGAAAAGAAAGATGGAGGATTCAAAGTGTTATGATACATAAGTGAAGGGAATGAGAGTGATAGCGAAGACCTTGGCTTCGTAGTTGCGCTCGATAGAGAGCGGCTTTAAATGATGACGGAGGACTTGGCTTCGAAGTTGCACCTGACGGAGAGTGGCTTACAAGTGGTGTTAGAGGACTTTGCTTTGGCGGGTGTGCTCAGCACGGAGCAGCTTTTACAGAGAGAGTCTTCTCTGAGGGTTGACAGCTTTGAGAGCAAGTGAGAGAGAGAGAGAGAGCTCATTGTTTTTTTGGGCTAAGTGGTGGCAGAATTGTCCTCCCCCTTCATTGGCTGGGGTAAAGGGTATTTATAATCTTGGTGTCGAAGTGGCTTTGGCACCAAGGCCATTGATAGCTATCCTACCAGAATTCATCGGACTGTCCCAGTGACTGTGGAAGTCGCCGATATCAGTTGTCATTTTGGGGTGATTGTACAATAATTGGTGGTCCTCACCGGACACCTGCCAGTCTGTTCCGTCAGTGGCTGTAAGTGCCACATGCATGCAAATGCTACTGCCACCAGACTGTCGATCACCAAGCTCCCTGTGACGTGATTGCCCAATCCACCTCAGCTGTCTGTTAAGCCTACTTGATGCTTATTTTTGTCTACTTGTGACAACCTCAGCCACGATTGGGCCAGTCATGATGCCTCCTAAGCCTCATACCTCGTTGGACCTTACTGGGCCTTAGTATCCCTAGCATGCTGATGGATGGGCCTGGTACCAAGTCAGCCGATAGTGCTATAGGACCCATCACTACCTAATCAGTTGAGAGGCAAATAAAATCGTCATCGAACTAATTTGACCTATTAACTAGTTAAATATTTAGTGAATTGATTGATTTGGATGCATCAATTGATCGGTTTTCAATATTTTGACATTTCTACTAGTATTTTAAAAAATATCACATATAGAATAT
>JAODPA010142534.1:0-15697 GCA_025585075.1 Nepenthes mirabilis | reverse complement strand
CTTCTCCCTCCTCCGCGTCCCGGGTTCGAATCCCGTCTGCCGCGTTCGAATTTTAATTTCCGTTCTGCAACAGTAACGGGCCAGAAGCCTGGGCTGCGCACGAAACGGATTTGGGCCGTGAACGAAACCGCCCATAACCGATATAATTAATTTTTTTTAAACTATAGCAAAACGACGTCATTTTAATAACCGAATTCGTTCCAACGAAACGACGTCGTTCTGAAGCACAAAACAGAAGCCGAAAAACGACGATGTTTTGGACTATCGAAGCAGAAAACGACGCCGTTCAAGTCGTCGTCTACCTTCGTCGGTTTCAACCGAACCCGACAACGAACAACTCGACCTGAATACCAGAGCCGATTCAAACAGCACGATACGAACACCATAAATGATGAAAAATATATGGAAATTTCAGAAATTTAATTTTCCATCGATTTTCAGCGCTCGTTTGAACCGAATCTTCAAAAAAACGAAGACTTTAGGTTTTTTCGATTTCGGAAAAAATCAGAAAAACACAGAACAACAAAGGCAGAGTTGAAGCCTTTCTCTAATACCAAATGTTAGAAATTTATGTGGCTAAAACAACCACAAATGCGGAAGTTAAAATCGATTAAAATATCTCCGGCTATTTGGTGCTCTGTTTTCCAACTTGCGATTCGGACGGGCTCCGTGCTTCTGGACACTCCTTCACTCGTTTAGATGGTGTATTACTTGAGTTGGGTGCCAGGGACAAAGCCAGAATGCTCAATTTATAGGCGAAACCATCACCCGCCTCAACCGAGCGTTTGGAACTCAAATCGGCCAAAATTGATGAATTGATTTAATGGGAGAGTTATCACCACTTAATGGACCACTAATACTTCAGCAATTAACTGAGAAAAATGCCAAATGATGATGAATAGATCGAGGAAGGTGAATCGGTATCAAACCCTGATTCGGCTCGAAATCGGCTTCAGACAAGCGTTCGTGGCTTGGCGGCTCATGGGCCGGGCTCAGTTAATTGGGCCAGAATTTGGGCCTGAAGCTCACAGTTATTTGATGTGATGGATACCATTGTTCGGGATCCTTTCTACGAGGACATCCCTGCTTTCTTCGGGTACCATTCTACACTCCCATTCGGAATAAGACATTTTGATATAATGCATCTGTTTGTTCAGAGAAGTGAACGAGCTAAGAATCTCAGTCGTAATCTGGTGGCCTTGTTTTATGTGTTTGCATATAAGTCTGATTGGGATGTAGAATATCCCGCCAATTCGGCGGCATTATCCAAACATAACGAACGAGATTCAAATGGAGCTTCTCCTGGTTGAGAGGAAAAGATAAATAGAAAGTCTAGTTTAGTTTCTAATCAGTTTAGAATGTCTTAATATAAATCTGTAAGCCTCTATAGGATCTGACGGGGAAAACAGAAAGGATTTTTGCCTCGTCTTATAATGGTGTTTTTTGTTTGTCCTTTGCCGATTCCGTTGAACATGTGTTTGGTAGGATGTAATGTAATGCAATCAAATGAAGAAAACATTATAGAAACACTGCATTTTCTGTTGTGCTGTACATTATATTATATCTCTCCAACCAAGGGAATGGAGGGGAAGAAACCATGATGTTCTATTAGGAATTTGGCAGAAACTTAGGGATTAAAGGTTTTAGGACTAATTGGACGGATTGCAATGCCCGAAGGGTATAGTAAGCGATCAAGCATCAAATGCTGTATAATGTCGACATTTTTTTTTTCTAATTTGTTTAAATGTACTAGTGCCTGCTGTTTCTATGGTCCATTTGTCTTTATACCTGTGAGGTTTCGATTTCTTTTTCAAGTTACACCTTTTGAATTTCCTGTTTTATGTTCTATTTCAAGATATGCCTATGTGGTCATTGCATTTCTTGTTCAGCATGTCTTTGAAGGAATTGATGGAATGCAAGCATCCAACTTCCTGGAGTGAGTTTGAAAAGGGTTTGATTAATGAGGTATGCTTGGGTGTCACTATGAAAAGTAATAAATTTTTCTACCATACTAAAACGTATAATTGGATGACTTGATGGCCATCTGGACTATCGTCTGTATCCCTTGTTATCATGTAAATACACACACACACACACATATTTGCTTGTATATATAAAATGATCAGAAGAGAGTGTTGGAGCAATTCTTACCTAGTTAATCCCTCGCATCAGAGAGTTGATTTTGAAATTGTCAATCTCTGACACCTGCTAAACTAAGCATTCCTCATTAAAAAAATATGATTTATTTCTCTATCCTTTTGGAGAATTGAGAAGTACAGGTAATAGAACATTCCTCTGTTCCTTAAAAAAAATGAAAAACTCAAAATAATATATGAAATTTGGATATGCCTCTCCAATCCTGTTCAGTTCTAAGAATCATAACTGTGTAAGCCTCATTATATCAATGCTTATAATGGTTTTGACAGTATGCCCTTATCCTGCCACATCTTTCATTGACCAGTAAAGCTGTATGCATACTGCACACTCATCCAAATGTATATACTATATTGATGCAAGAAGTAGCCTTTGGTGCCTTTCCCACCTGTGGCTGGATTCGACCTTATAAACAACAACCTCATTTTGTGTAGCTTCCTCATTACCACCATCCCTCCCCCCGAAAAAAAAAAATACAGAACAAAAGCTGTTGCAAGTTTCCAAATGTTTGTGAAAAGAAGTATAAATTGCTTGGTGTTCTTTGCTTAGAGTCAAGAGATGGTTTTATGATTTTGGGGCTTTTGATTCTGTTTGAGTAGTTATATTTTCTATCGCAGGGTGAATTAGCCAGAAAGTTCTTTAAAGATGGAAGACCATTTGATTTGAAAGGTGTGCAGCCAATTTCTCAACACAAGCTCTTTCAAGACAATTTTTAGTTTTGGAGATACTTCTTATCTTCCCCTCACAAGGTTTATGATGAAATAATTTCAAATGAAAATAGATACAACAGAACTAACGTAATAACTGTGTTTAAAAATGGTCTGTGACTTAGGAACCTATTAAGAATACTGGCACCAAGATTTTTCCTAGGGAGGGTGTTGTTAGCTCTCACTTTTTTGATCTGACGTTTAAATACTCTAATTTGTGGGTCCCATGGTGAGTGAATTATACAGATTTTGGGTAGGTGTTGTTAGCAATCACTTTTTGATAGGCAGTATAATACTCTCATTTGTGGGTCCCATGGTGAGTGAGTTACAGTGCTTGGTTGCATAGAGTGTTAGTGATACTGTTTCTAGAGTGAGCGTTGCTAGTATTGCTCACATGTTAATGGAAATTGAAAGTTGTTTATGAGGAAACTGAATGCTAGGAGCATGTACCCATCTCAAATTAAATCGAATTTTGTTTAGAATGTTTCTGTATTTTCAGATTTTGGATGGTGGGCTTATATGTGAACAAACAAAGCACTAAATAGTTTGTAAGTTTTGCTGCAGTAATGAACTGAATGGGATACCAAACCACCAGAATAGCTATTGCAAAGCCTGCCTTTACACTCCAGATAAAGCTTATACTCTTCCAATCACAAAAATGAGAAATTCAAGAGATAAGAAAGCAATAGAACTACTTCTAGTTGTGTGTACAAGTGCCCTATGGTTGGGAACTATTTATCAGCCATGTCCACATTGCTTTTGAATTCGTTAATAGCAGTAACCTAGTTATCTAATTTCTAACCCTCATGCGGACAACTACCTTGGAAGTGTGTGGAAATTTGATTTGCAGTGACAACCCTTTATGTATAACAAACTTTGTACTTGGTCGCATGTACTGTATTAATAGTGGTACTGTGAATCTGGTTACTCTTCACATGACAATAAGTCATATGCTTGTTACAAAAGCGGAACTATTGTGACCCGGCCTAGCCCCTTATAAACAACGACGTTGGATCTTCCAAATCCTGTGATGCTGTCTCCAAAATCAAACATTGACAACATAAAACATAAACAATTATCATGATAAATCATCAAAAACGTCGAGGTAAAACCATATTCAAAATAAAAATACTCTAATGGGGACATAGCCACTCAAAACCTCATATCCATAACACAGGAATGAAATATTCAAACTACAATAATAAAATCCCGATCTCATTATTAACAATTATCCTTTAATTAATTATCCAATTAGTCATCTATTATCATTAGACATGGATTTCACCTCGATACTTTGACTGACCGAAATAAGGTAATATAAACCATACACAGGATCCAAAACATGCCACGTCTCATGTGGCTCCGACACCAACCCAAAAACCGTGACGTTGGATCTTATATAAGGAGTTATGCCTGCTAATACATAATCAGAGCATACAATTTGTAAATTATAAAAATCAAAACCCATAACTGACAACTGATAATCGAAAACTAATTATTGGACCACCGATATCCCACAACTACTAATCATAAGCATCATGAACTATATCCACGTGATCTTAATTAAACCATCTTGCAGTTTACAGTCCACAAACACTTTTTCTTAAGCGCACATGCACTAACTACTGTTTGAAAGCTAACACAAATGCATTAGCTACTGTTCGGAACCACAATACAACATTGAACTACTATCTGGAATCAAAATATAACATCAAAATTCATAAATAACAGCTCATCCTTTAGTCCTATTTGTCTTGCATGTACCCGAGTCTTTTATTTGAAGGGATTAGTAAAACAGAAGTAAGGAGTTAGCTAGAAACCTAGGTTATGTTTGTTTTCATACAATCAAAGATCCGTAGGTAGGCCGTCATACATATGATCCTATAGAATGGGTTGAATGCCGCTTTCACTCGCGAATGTTAGGTTTGAACCTCGATTTACTGCTATAATATACTTAGGTATGTCATAATATATTATCCACTGAAATATAACCACGGTCCAATGCATTTTTTTTGAAAACTCTACACTTTTCTTTATTCTTCTTAATTTTATCAATCTTGAAAAAAATGATCATAATTCTTAGCTAACAGTAGAGTTTTCATTCAAAATTCTGTCCATTTATACTTAAACTTTCTGCAGAAACTTTGCCATGATAAATTTCAAAACATGGAATGCTAAATTAGCAACAAGTACACGAAAATTCAGCAAATATGTAGAAATCAACGACAATGTGAAATTTACTACATTTTATCTCATTAGCAAAGCATGCAGGGCAATTTATATAAATTTTCAATACATACAAGATTTTTACTTAACAGTTTAAAACATGCAGAGCATCATGTACTAATTTGAGACATGCAAGAGTCATTAAATTTATAATTTTAGACATGTAAGACAAAACAATGTAGAATATAGCTGATGCAAACCATATACATATACTTGGACATGAAATTCATGTATAATTGCAGAGAAATTAGTCAAACTTCACATGCATGCTCAATATAAACATCATAGCTTCAAAATTATGTCATGTATGAGTATTTGAAACAAGAAATGCTAATAGAATTGGAGAAAGAACAATAATAATAGAAGAAAGGTTTAGAATGCACTTGCTTTGGCTCTAATTTATCAAAATTCTAGCTTGGATTCATTTGATTTGAGCTTCTAAGGCTTTCTCTCTCTCATCTCTCAAACTCTGCTGAAAAATTCCAGAAAATTAGCTGGGTGCTCTATTTATACAGAAACGGCCCTCGAGCGCTAATCAGGCACGCGTTAGGCGCCATGACTTAACATTGTGGCACACGAGTGTTGCTTGGGGGCGCTTTGGACACTGACCCCCCTAGAGTTAGCGCTTGGGTGTCCTCTCAGGCGTGCGTCAGGCGCTAGTACTTTGGAATGCGCGCTTAGGTGCTGATCAGGCGTCCATCAGGCGCTTATCAGGCATACATTAGACTTGATGTGAACTGGTCTGATTTTAACTTTTGATCCAATTTTCTTTATTCTTCAATCTCAATTTTAATTATATCAATTTAATTAATTAATATTACAATAATATACAAACTCAGGCCTTATAGGCATTTTGAACTTGCAGTTAATATCTGTAGAACAATCGCCCACACCTGCGCTAATATGTAATCAAAAAAAGGTAAGGAATGAGCCATATACTCATTAAGTAACAATATCTATTTCAGGAACAACAACAATAATAATATTGGGGTTAATTGATGTCAAAGACTATGAAAAACGTAAATGACAATAAGTAATAGTCAACAATAATAATAACACCCAAGAACTTCACTACTCAAGTCTTAGTCATAGCAGAGATATATGACTTAGTATATTACAATAGTTCATTAACAAGTGGATTCTACTGTATCTAAATATCATCAATAACATGGATTTCTTGGAATCCATCATAAAAGCGGTCTCATCTAACATCGAGATATAATAAGAATCTCATTGGATCCTATTTTACTATTGTGCACCAAAGACTAATGTGTTTGCGCCCTAATCGTCTGGGTAAGTCCCATGAGATCTTAGCATTTGTCGTTTGACATGCAACCACCTCTGCTCGTTAGAGACTTCTCCCCAAAATCTAGTGGTGCAAAAATCCCTAGTACTTGTGCCATCACTTATGTTCAAACCCAATATCGCTCACTATGATATCCTTGACAACATATTCTATGATGGTCATAAGGCTATAAACATTCTTCCACAAATACAATGGACCTCGCACCTTCGGATATAGAATAGGTATCGGAAAAGTATATACTATATTAAGGTGATATAGACTCCCACTTACCTACACACCTTAAAGTCTTCGTACACCCTCCTTTACTCAGCCATAGAATATTAAGAAAAATAATCTCACATAATCAAAGGCAATGCCAAGAAACTCACAAAAGGAAATAATAGAGGAATTGATTCAAGTACTTAAGTATCCCTTATGGTCACCCCTTATTAGAGCCTATTAAAGTCCTTTAAACTCATTATAACTTTGGTATTTTCCTCCTAGGTCTCAAAACCAACGATTTAACCCACACTATCAAAACTGTCGCACTAGCATTTGAATGGTGTCTCAAATAGCACCCAAACACCTAGCATCACTTCTCATGAAAACAATGCTAAGCTCATTCGTATTGATATATCTACCGCGAAGGCTTTATAATGGCACAATACAATACCACTTATCCTTAAATGCATTGGAATCCTTATGGTTTTCGGCACCCTGAAAAACTTGGTGGGTGTCTAGACGTTGCCTCCAACGCTGAACACTAACCTCCATTGGCACGAAACTTAATCTCATGTAAGTTAGTAATTGCTGAATTGAGGCCTCCTGACAATGTTATTGAATTACATACATTCAAGACTCACCTCAAAAGATGCATAGGCTTTTGAACGTAACACTCAAAAGCCAGGCTTAAGATCTCTACTTCAAGCATGAAAACATGTGTAAATAAGAGCATAACTCTGATATAAGTCTACGTAATCAATTAGTAGAACTATAACATAACATATGGTCAAAATATTACAGTTTTACTATCGTATATAAAGCATACAATATGAATACATACATAACTCTGCCCCGCATTCGACCGGTAGTCAAACGTAGAAAAACTTAGTTGTGACATTCAAATGCCAGTTTGAATGACAAACACTGCTATAAAATTATTTCAGGAGTGATATGTCCGACTTGGCTTTGGATTATTTGGGTTTTTAATTATCTATAGATTATTATTGTTGACGTCATTATATACTTGCTCGTGCCAGGGTCGTGGCAGAATGATAGATACTTTTGTACTTGAAGTGGCTCGTAACCGTTCACTTGTGACGGATCTCGCACATACTTCTTTGTCATCAATATATGGAGACAGTCATGCACTCCTGATAAGGATGGTGGTAGCGCTAGCTTGTAAGCCACTTTGCGAACTCTCTTTAGGATCTCAAATGGTTTGATAAAATGTGGGATAAGCTTTCCTTTCATTCTGAACCTTATGAGGCCCTTCCAAGGTGAAACCTTTAGGAATATTACATATCCGACGTTGAATTGTAGGTCACAACTCCTCCAATTGGTGTAGCTTTTTGGTTTGTTCTAGGCTATTGGTAGATGTTTGCATATCAAACTGATTTTCCCTGTGGTCTCTTGGTCCCAAATCCTCCGATCTCCAGCCTTCCAGCTAATAGGTGAATGACATTACCTCCCATACAATGCCTCAAAGGGGGCCATCCTGATACTTGACTAGAAATTATTGTTATAAGCAAATTCCACCAAAGGCAAGAAAGTATCCCAACTATCTCCCAAGTCAAGCATCGATAACCCCAGCATGTCCTCTAGAATCCTAATGGTCTTCTTAGACTGCTTGTTGGTCTGTAGATGGAATGTAGTGTTGAACTTCAAATGATTCCAACTCCTAATGTAAGCTCCTTTAAAACCTTGACAAGAATGACAGATCACAATCCGATACAATGGACATAAAAATCACCAGAATACATTCTTTAGGTCTTAGTACTTTTTCATGCTTCTTGGATGAATCGTATACCTATCATGATGAGGCTCCTCCAAGATCTCTTTCTGTATATCTCCCACACCCAGAACAAAAAGTTTGTCACGAGATCTGCGTATGTCATCATTCCCAAGATGAAAATCCACTTGAGACCCACAGGATAGGTCTCCTAATCATTAAGTGAGCAACTAATCATGCCGACTTCTACTCAAGGTGTTTGCCACAATTTTAACCTTTCTAGGTTTATACTGAATATGACAGTCATAGTCCTTTAGCCAATCTAACCACCACCATGGCCTCCTGTTTAACTCTTTTTGTGAGAATAGGTATTTTAATTTTTTTTAGTTTGAATAGACGATTAACTTGTCATACAAGTAATGTTGTTAGATCTTTAACATGAATTCAATGGCTGCCAACTCTAGATCGTGCATTAGATTTATTGACTCATCGGCCTTCAGGATTCAGCTACCTAGATCCATATGTAATAACCTTCCTGTGCTTCATCAGGACATATTAGAACCCCTTGAGTGATGCATTGCAGTAGACCTCGAACCTGCTTGACCCTTTTGGAACAGTTAGGATAGGTGTTGAAAGTCAACTTCCTCTTTTGCTCCACACAAACTTCATATCCCTCTATGTTAGCTTTATTAGTAGAGTGGCTATACTGGAAAGACATTCTGTGAACCTCCTATAATAACCTACAAGACCTAATGAACTCCTCAACTCTATCGGCATCGTGGGTCTAGCCCAATCAACGTTCGCCTCAATTTTTTTCGGGTTCACTAATAAACACACTTTTGAAATAATGTAGCCTAGGAATGATGCATTTTTTAACCAAAATTTGCACTTATTAAATTTTACTTATATGTTCTCATTCCTCAACTTTTCTAGGGAAGTCCTTAAATACTCCTCATGCTCTGAGGCACTTTTGGAGTGGATTAAAATGTCATTAATAAACACCAACATTATTTGATCTAAGATTAGCGTCAACACCTGATTTATCATGTTAATGAATGCTGCCAGGGCATCAGCTAGTCTGAAGGTCTTGACAATAAATTCATAGTGCCCATACATTGACTTGAGCGCTGACTTAGCAATGTCCTCGATCTGCAACTGGTGGTCACCTAACCGCAAGTTGATTTTCAAGTACACATGACTCCCCTCCAGTTGATTAAACAAGTCGTTAAATTTTGGTAACGTATGCATACTTTTGATGCGTACTTTATTCGACTCTCGGTAGTTAATGCATAGCTGTATTGAACCGTTCTTCTTCACAAATAGCAGTAGAGCTCCCCACGACGATGTGCTTGGCCTGTTGAAGCCCATGTCAAACAACTCCTGTAGCTGCATTCTAAAATCTCTCAGCTCCACTAGTGCCATCTGATAGGGGCCCTTGGAAATTGGTGTAGTCTCCAGAACTAGCTTGATAGTGGAGTTGATCTTGCTCTTAGGCACTAGCCTTATAGGAACTTGTGAACAACTGGAGTGTCCTTGATCTTCGTCTCCTTCAACTTTGTAGTAGCCACAAAGTCTCAAAATCCTCTGCAGCCGCTTTGCAACAAATGGATAGCATGCAGTATTGGCACCATCAATATCACACTCTTGCTCCTAACTCCCTTGAACTTGAAGGATGGTGTGTCGAGAACAATGAACTTTACAATCTTTTCAGCACAATCGGAACTGGCATGGCAAGCAACCAACTAATCTATGTCGAGGATAATGTCAAACTCCAGCATGTCCAACGTAATCATGTCTATTGATCATCTATGGTCTCTTACTAGCACAACACAATTGGGGTACACATAATCTAACATGACAGTCTCCCCAATCGATGTGCACACTACCAAAGTAGAGTCCAAGGATCTCGGACCCGCCTCTGGGTGTGGAACAAAACGTGGGGACGCAAATGGGTGTTGATCCCAAGTCAAACAATACATGCTAAAGGTAATCTGAAATACAAACAGTATCTTCTACCACTGCCGATAAAGTCTGTTCCTCCTGCTCCGTCATTGCAAACACTTTTCTTGCAACCTGTGGCCTCTGCTATCCCGGCTATGATGGAATAAATTTCTTCAGGGCATGACAATCATTTGCAAAATGCATAGGCTTGCCTCAATTGTAGCTTAGCTTTGGGTCCACTTAACCCCCAGAAGTTGTTGCCGCTGCCTTTGCACGACAATGTCTAGCAATATGGCCGATGTTCCCACACTTATAACACATCCTTGGGTCGCTGGACTCGTTGATCTTCTGCCTTGTTTGGAATGAATGTGAAGATTTGCCTTTGTAACTCGTAATAATCGACTCTGGTTGGGGCCTTCCCCTAAGCTCTTGCTCTATCATCAGTGTGTGTTTAAGAACTGCTCTGTACTCCACGAGG
This sequence comes from Nepenthes mirabilis, assembly GCA_025585075.1. Classification (NCBI taxonomy): domain Eukaryota; kingdom Viridiplantae; phylum Streptophyta; class Magnoliopsida; order Caryophyllales; family Nepenthaceae; genus Nepenthes; species Nepenthes mirabilis. Next base: position 4,955 of record JAODPA010142534.1, on the reverse strand, counting down.
TTGAACAGAATTAGCTGCCCCAGACAATGCTGTTAAGGCTCTGAAGAAATCGTCTGGTCTTCCTCTCTTCCTTAGAAACCTGGGATGGAGCAAGACGAGATAGTTTCATAAACTTGGCCTTGTATTGAGCCACTGAAAGGGTCCCTTGCTTCAGCATAAAAATTCAGCTACTTTTCTAGTTCGAATGTAGGATGGGAAATACTTGTTGTTAAGGCGATGAAGAAGCTCATCCTAGGTAAGGGACTCAATAGTCATTCCCAGCTTGCACTTGGTCGTCTTCCATCAATCTAGGAAGCACAGGCATTCTTTTGAGTTCAAAGTATCGGTGTCCAACACATAACGGACACCGATATGCCCCGAACACGTTGGAACACATGTTGGACACCGATACTTGCCAGACACGTTAGGACATGTATCGGACACTATCCAACACGTGTTAATTTATTTTTCTTATCAAACACGTCCTAACAAGTTTTGGATACACTCTAGATACATCCTAACGTGTTTTGGATGCGTTTTGAACGCTTTTGGAATTTTATAATTTTTTAAAAACAGTGGGCTATTTTATAAATTTTAAAAAATATGGGTTGTTTTATAATTTTAAAAACTTAAAGCAGTATCTCTCTCTTTTAATTCTGTCAATAGTCTTCACTCCCCAAGAATATTAGTCAGGAGGGATTTCTTTTTTTGTGGTAGGCAATGCTTTTTGTTTACCAACTTTTTATAGGATATAGAGTTAAGACTCGAGAAAGATGTGGCGAATGTAAAGGTGAAACAAATGAAGGCGATAATACTGTTGTTCTTCAGTGAAGTAAGGATTTAATTTTTTTATCATAAATGAAGGTTATAACCTACAAATTAAGTATAAAATAGTAGTGTTTATCAATTAAAAAAATTATAAACCATATTTTAGTTTACGTTTTTCCAATGTATCGTATCATTAATTTTTATAAAGTAGCATGTCGGCGTGTTAGTGTAGTATCGTGTTCATGTTCCTTGTCGTTGTCCATGCTTCATAGCCATCAATGCTCGGCCTCCCTTACAAGCCTTTAGGTGGTGAGCCAGACCTTGTCCCTCTCCATGCACTCTTACGTCAAATGCCTTCCCAGCTATGCCAACCACACCTAAGCCTTGAGTGGATTGGACTCTTCCATAAACTCTGTGCGCAGGTCAATGAAGACGCAGAATGGACTATGACCTTGACCTTAACCTCCAGCATGTATGCCAATCACTTGATTGACGAGTTGTTCCATGTGCTGCAATGATCCATAAACTCCTGCCGAATTATCCTCACTTGGGCCTTTAGGAACTCTGAATGATCTGTCCACACTGACAATTTGCTGCGTAGACATATCTTCAAAAGAAAGAGACTTAAAACTTTAGCCTATTCTAATCTAACACCTGATGTACAACTTAAACTTAGAATATTTGAATATCTTAAGCCCTAAACACTTAGTGAATCACTAAACAATCGTCAAATATCACTGATCTCTAAATTCTCAAGTTTTCACATAGAACCTTATATCTCAGAAACCATCCCTATTGTGCACCTTGCCTAGCCTGTGATGAACAATGACACTAGGTTGTCTGGGTCCAATGATGCTATCTTGAAAAATCAAACATCGCAATAAAATTTCACGATATCAACAACTATCATAAATAACTCCTTGAAAACACCTTGGTAAAACAATATAAAAATGCTTTAATAGGGATGTAGTCCTTCAAAAGTTCATAAGTGAAACCTTGTCCATGAGACATGAAATACTAAAACTAAAGCAATAAAATCTGCTTAAGGCTCCGAGATCCTTAACCTACTATCAAACTTCACTAAGCAATTGCTGGCAAGCATATCTGCACTTGCACTAATATGGAATCAATTAAGTAGTGAGCCAAATATTTAGTAACAACATTCAATAAGGAACAACAATAACAATGATAATTTGGGGTTAATCATTGTCAAAGGCTATGAAAGCAATAAATGACAATAAATAATAACCAACAACAATAATAACTCTCGAGAATTTCACAACTCTAACTTCAATCATAATAGAGACTTGTGACTCAACATGATCCTAAGGGATCATCAACAGGTTGATTCCACCAAATCTGAGTATTAATAATGACATGGATTTCTCTGAATCCAATACAAGAGAGGTCTCATTTGACAATGAGATATCAAAAGAATCTCCTCAGATATTATTCTATCACTGTATTCCAATGGCTGACGTATTTATGCCTCTATCAATTGAATACGTCCAATAGGTTCTTGACATTGCCGTTTGATATGCAACTACTGCTTACCGAAGACTTCCCCCACAATCCGGTGGCGCGAGAATTTCTAGCACTCATGGTATCACATATGTCCTAACCCAATGTGTTTTGCTATAATTTCCTGGATATTATACTCTATAATGGTCACAATACTATAAGCATACCTCTACAAATACAGTAAACCTCATATGCCGAATAGAGAATAGGTTTTAGAGAAGTGTATACCATAATAAGGCGTCTTAGAGTTTTCGTATACTTTTCTTTACTTGCTATAAAATTTTGAGAAAACATACCCAACGCAATCAAAGAAAATGCCGAGAAACTCATGTAAGGAAAGAAATAAAAGAGTCAACTTGAGTACCTAAGTACCCCGTAGGGTTACCTTTCACTAGAGCTCACTAAATTTCTCTAAACTTGTCACAACTTTGGAATCACTATCCTAAGTCTCAAAACCTACAATTTTACCTACATTCTCGAAATTGCCTCAGTGGTGCTTGAATAGCGCTTTGAACGACCATCAAATGTCGATCACCATTGCTCTTGAAAACGATGCAGTGCTCATCTAAATGGCTATATCTACCACTAATGTCTTATAATGATATAAGACAATGCCACTTATCCTTTAACTCATCGGAATCTCCTTGATTCCCAAAATTCTTGAAATTTAGGAGGGCATTTGGAAGTCACGTACAATGTTGAACACTAACCTTTACAGGCACGAAACTTAATGTCACATAAGTTGTTAATCACTGTACTCAGGCTTCCTAACAATATAGTATCATGCCATACATCTATAAGACGACTTGGAATCCAACAGATTTAAGAATCTCCTCAAGGGATTGCTTGGGTGTTCAAACGAGGCACTCATATGCAAGGTTCAAGATTTCTACTTTAAGCATGAAAACATGCAAAAAAAAAGAGCATGACTCACCCATTGGTCTACTCTATCAATTATTAGGAATATAACATAACATATCATTAGAATATTACGGTTCTAGTATTGTATATGAAGCATGCAACTCGAATACATACATAACTCTGCCTAGTGTTCGAATGGTATTTAAATGCTTAGTTTGAACATCACTCAAATGCTGCTATAAAACTTGAATAATTAGCATAAAAGACTAATCCAACAAGCATAAATACACTCCTACAAATTCTACGATTCCTCATAAATAAAACAGGAATAAACAACATGAGAAGGATTTTAAGAATAATCAAGAAGAAAGTTTGCAAGAAGTTCATAGATACTTGCGGGAGAATCATAAGTTACTTGCCTCAAAGAGCTTTCCCTGCCCCTTTCTCTTCTTGGTTCTCCTCCTCAAACTCCAACGACAGCCTCTCCAAAGTTTTCTTCTAACTCTCCTCTCAACACACACGATTTATAAATAATGGGTGGGGAAACCCTAGGGCTTGAAGAAAAGATTAGGGTGGCAGTAGGGTTAGAATTTCCCTCCAAACAAGCAAAGTCAAAATCAGAATATGATAGCCCAAAATCAGTTTTTAAGATCCTCAAAATTGGCTAAGAATTTTCTTTTGACTTAAATCAAGGTGGCTAGGGTTTTTAAATTTTCCTTTCCCCTTCCAATTTTTAGTTAGTTGAATCCTTATCATATTGCCTCAAAACCATTTTATGCTTTTGCCTAATCTGCTGAAAGAGCCAAGCTAACCAGGGAAATTAACAAGTCAAAGCTTTACAAAATATTACAAGATATGAGGTCTACTAATTTGAGTTATTGCCACTTTTTTGGATCCATAAATTAAACATCGCACGTTCCTTGCATCTTCCAATCAACCGAGACATAGGGACCCACAATCAAATAATTTTTATTTTTATCTCTGAAATCATGGTGGTTCTTATCTCCAAATGGGTCCTACCAATTTACAAGTAAATTGGCCCTCCAAAATAAATAAATCAAGCCCAATAATCGAAGCCCAATTCAGTGATCCACAAATTTCTAAGCCTAATAGGCCCAATTATAAATTTATCACTCCAATATTTTCAGCAATTTGTTTACCTTAGAAATTCATCAATTAAATATTATTAAATCATGCATTCAGATAACCCAAGTGGGAATCATCATGGATGTTACAAAAGCTGCCGTTAGATTTTTGCTTTTTTTAATATCTAGGATGGTGGCGATCTCTTGTTAGTGTTGAGAACCCTTTTGGAATCTGAAAGGGACGGTTGATATCATAATTTCATGTTGAAGGCAAGTACAAAAATATCAACTAGTTGTTTCACATAGTTGTTTATGCCTATTACTGCCTATACCACGGCCTTAAATTGTAAACTTGACTTTTCATGGGATGTTGATGCTACAATGGTGGTCTAGTGCTCGAGACTTTTAGTATATTTGGTTATTAGAATGGAATAAATTAGAAATAGAATAATTATTTTTTAGGAATAGAATAAAATGGAAATAGAGTTAGGAATTTCTATCCTCATATTTGGTTACGGAAATAGAATAAGTTGAGAATTATTATTTTAACATTTCGTATGTTATAATTGTATAAGGAATAAGGTGAGAATTTATACTAATAACTTTTTCACCCTTATTCAAGGAAAGAAAAAATTATGGAGGTGTTTTTGGTAGGACAACCTCCTACCGTCACCTGACCTTTCATTCGTAGTCGTAGTGTACCGGATCCAAACTCAGTAGACGGAGTCGGACTCAGACAGA
>JAODPA010142523.1:0-15720 GCA_025585075.1 Nepenthes mirabilis | reverse complement strand
AATATATCATTAATTACAATAAAATGTTGGGTTTGATATATGATAGGTCAAATATAAATATGGACCGATATCCATGAGGCCTAACTGGCAGCAGTGAACCCCAACCGGCAGGCAACCCCACCAGGCGATGGGGGCAAGGAAACTTGGAGCAAAGCCCACTACACACTCCTGACACGCACCCAATAGCCATCCTCCCACACCTCTCCCAAAATGGCTGCAAACGGGCAACCAGGAAGCGCCTACTCAAAATGCGTCAACCAGTGGAGGATGAGGTCAACTTTGGTGAGCCATAGCACCAGCGGTCCCGCAGCAATTCTACCAATCTCAACGAAAGTCAACCAAGCTTATGCTGGCCCATGCCCGACGATGGTCCATGCACCACCACAAGGCGACAATTGACACCGCTAACCACCATCAGCTTTCAACGGCCGACGAACCCAGGCCGGCCAACTATCACAAGTTCTCACGCCCAAAGGCTTCCTCCATAGAGCCTACATATACCTTCTCCTACATGGAGAAGGGGGAGAGATCCACCATCTAAACCCTAGCATCCTAAAGTTCGTAGAGTGTCAAGAGCTATCTCACGCTAAGCTTCAAGCCAAAGTACGAGGAGAAAGGACAAGCTCCCTTCCCTTCGTAATTGTCGTTTTAATCCAGCGATCTTAGTGAACAACTCATTGCAGTGCACTAGAGGAGCCCAAGTCTCCTCCCATAATCATCTGCACTCATTGCATATTAGTGTTAGTGTAATCCCATCACGTTTACCTTCACATTTGTATTATTCCATTCTCTAGGAAAGATTTTTGACTTAAGTGTTGGAGTATTTTCAATGGGAGAATATTCTGTCGTCCCCTGACATCTTATTTGTAATTTATGGTGTACAAGGTCTAGGTTGAAAGATATGAAAATCGGACCCGTTTGAGATCGATCCGAAGTCAGAAATCTGAAAGCTCCCTAATCCGTATGAGAACTCAGACCCAGTGACGCATGATTGGTGCCATTTGTGGGAAAGACAACAAAAGTCTAAGCAATTGTCACCACATTCAACCTCCCATTCAAAAGATGGTCAATATTAGAGCGCAAACTAGTGCACCTGCAAGGGACACTACTACCCACGACGACAACCCTTCTATGGGTAGTCATGCCAGTAAGAAGCTCGAGCCAGACATTCGCCAACTGGCAATTGACGTAGGCGACATGAAGTAAATGCTTAAGGTACCGTGCACTTGGGTTGGCACACAACCGACAGGAGCTCCTCCCTCGGGCACCCAGGCATCTACCTGTAGACAAAGGGAACATGGTGGAAGGAACCCAGCAGCAAGAACAACCAGGCCTGACAACGCCGTGGCCCAAGCGACTTGAGGTAGCAAGGCCTAGACATCATCTCAGAGCCTCCAGAGCAAGGAAGCGTCGGAGGAGAGACAAGAATGGTTGAACCCCCGCAACTTCCGCAGTGACAGGAGGCTCACGATCAAAAGGGAGGGCTCATGCAGTACATGGTCACCCCGAGCAGGCAGCCATCACAACCTGCACGCCCCCTGGAGAACTCCTAACTTAGAGACTTCATCAACGCCAAGAGGAGCGAGTCTACCCTCGGATAAAAGAGAAGGTGGAGAAAATATTGTAGCACATGTTTAAAGGGGAAGTCAGATGACAAGCTCTTGCTTGAGGAGGTCGCCATTCGCCATGGATATCTGAACGCAGCTGCATCCGTCAAGTTCAAAACGCCAGCATTGGACGCATATGACAGAAGTACGGATCCAATGGATCATTTAGATTACTTCCGAACACTACTGTTCTTCTACGATGTGAGCAAGGCATCATGTGCTAGTACTTTCCGCTGACGCTCAAGGAGGATGCCAGGCTCTAGTTCCATGGCATCCGACCCAACTCAATCAGATCATTCGATGAGCTTGCTGACTGTTTTCTCTGCCAGTTCGCCTCAAGTAAGAGGGAGGAGAAGTAACCCTAACACCTCGTCCGCCTCCGTCAAAAGCCCAAGGAGAGCCTGAAGTGATTCTTTAGCCACTTCACCATAGAAGCTCGCCGAATTTCCCAACTCTCCAACAAAATGAAGTTGAGCGCCTTCATCACCACATTAGCAATTTGGGAGTTTTTCTAACAACTTGGCACATCAGCGCCCCCAGATCTTTTGGGAAGAAGAGACCATCGCTCAGGCTTACATTACAATCGAGGAAGCGAAGCATCCCAAACGTGTGGACTGATAACCAGAAGGTCCAACAGTGGGGAAGAAGAGAAATGGAGACGGCAACAGCTCTTGAGAACCTCGTAAGCAACCATGGATTGACCTGAGTGTCCAAAGGGGATTCAAGCCCTTGACCCTGACTCCCCTAAATGGCACCTGCTCAAATATCCTGATGTAGATTCGGGACAAAAAGTTTCTAAAGTGGCCCAAGGTGCCAAAACACCAAGAGGCTGGAGATCAAATCAAGTACTGTCATTTTCACTTGTCTTTGGAGCACACCACCAAAAACTGTTGGACCTTACAAAAAGAGATTGAAAACCTGATCCGCCAAAGGCACCTCACACGATTCCTAAGGAGCACGGGGCAGGCCCCGGAGGTGTCCAGCTCCAAGGCTAGGGAGCAACCAAAGAACCATGTCGCTGCCAGCGTCATCAGCATATCAGCATGATTTCGAGTAGGCCAGCCAAAAGTGATGGTCAGGATCGACCCAAGGCTGCATCTAGCAATAAGAGAGTGAGGGTAGGGGTTAAGATTGATGTCATTCGTTTTAGCAACAACAATATGACTCATGTAAGTTTTCCTCATTCCGACCCTCTTATTGTATCTGCCATCATTTCAGATGGTATATTAGACTACCAGTTGAAATAAGTTTTCATCGATAACGGAACCTCTCACAATTTGTTATATCTCAATACATTTTTAAAACTTAGACTAAAAAAGAGCCGGATTAGAGTAACCAAAGGCCCTCTATATGGTTTAGATAATGAGGCAATGCCCGTGCAAGGAGAAGTCAAACTTGAAGTCATGATGGGGACTCACCCGCGTACAGCTGCGCAAGCGTTGTCATTTCTTGTCGTCGACCTGCCGATGGTCTGCAATGCAATTTTGGGCCAACCATTCCTGACCACCTTTAGCACAGTGACGTCGGTCCCTCACTTGAAGGTGAAGTTTTTAACTCCATACAAGATAAAGGAGGGTTTGGGAGACTAGATGATAGGGTGGACGTGTTACCTATCTTAGGTCACTCCAACCCACCTCAACTGGCCAGCAGAAGACCTAGACTTCTGCAATGAGTCCACGCTGCAATAGGCCTAATCTAGGGAGTCAATAGAGTCAGTTCCCTTGGACTCTAGTGAACCTAAAAAATGCATACAAATCAGCAGCTCCATTTCGATGTCAGTTTAGGACCAACTCATGAGTTTCCTAAGACAGAATTCAGACATTTTCACATGGATTCTTGCTAACATGCTCGGGATCCTGATTGGAGTATTGGTCCATAAGTTGGGTCTTGTTTCTGGTCACAAACCCATACGATAAAAGCATAAGAACTACTCAATCGAAAAGCTAATCACAATAAATGAGCAAGTGAAGAAGCTGCTCAATGCAAGATTTACAATGGAGGTCCAATACCCAGACTGGCTATCGAACGTTGTCCCCGTAAAGAAGAGTAGCGGTAAATGGCGACTTCCTGCTGACGTGAACAACTCTTGCCCAAAAGATAGCTTACTGCTGCTAAAGATCGATCAACTAGTGAACTTTACATCCGGGTATGAGCTCCTGAGTTTTATGGATGCCTACTCAAGCTACAACCAGATAAGGATGAACCTGGATGACGATGAGCATACATCTTTCATGACTGATCATGGAACCTATTGTTATAAAGTCATGTCCTTCGGTCTAAAAAGTACTAGCGCTACTTATCACAAGTTAGTGAACAAGATGTTTGAAGCCCAAATCAGATGGAATGTGAAAGTGTATGTAGACAACATACTTGCCAAAAGCAGAGCCACTGACGACCATGTGTGCAATCTAGCTGAATCCTTTGAAGTCCTTAGAGCTCACAGGATGAAGCTCAACTCAACTAAGAGTATATTTGGGGTGACGTCTGAGAAATTCCTGAGTTTAATAGTATCCTAGTGCGGCATCGAAGCGAACCTGAAAAAGATAAGAGGTATCCTTGACATGAGCTCGCTGTGAACCATTAAGGAGGTCCAAAAGTTCACAGGTAGGATCACCGCCCTCTCGCGGTTCTTAGCCAAATTGGCAGAGAAGTACCTGCCATTCTTCAATGCCCTGAGAGGGACCAAGGTGAAGGGCTTCCAGTGGACCACAAAGTGCAAGTCGGCATTCCATGAGATCAAATAATACCTCTCCAACCCTCCACTCCTAACCTCACATTCGGAGGGTGAAGACCTATACCTCTATCTGGCAATATTCGAACAACCCTGAGCTCAATCCTCATCCATCAATAGGAAGATGTGTAGTGACCCTGTGTACTACGTAAGCAAGGTGCTGATAGACATAGAGTCTTGCATCCTCACATTGAAAGGATAGCTCTGGCCCTTATCTATTCCGCCTGAAAGCTACAGGCTTACTTGCAGGCCCATTGCATCATCATGTTGACTAACCAACCGATCAAGGGAATCCTGCAGAGACCCAAGACTTTTGGGTGCCTAGTTAAGTGGGCCATAAAGTTGGGTGAGTTCAACATATAGTTTCACCCCCGGCCGGCTTTGAAAGGCCAGGCCCTCGCAGACTTTATAGTCGAAACGACAACCCCTACGCTTGACGCCCCCAATCAGGTCAGCGACAAAAGCATGATGAGTGCCCTAATATCGACCCTACATGTTGAAGGTTTGTCCACACAGGAAGGCAGTGGAGCCGACATCATTCTCAGGACTCCTGATGGCTCGGAGATAAAGTACTCACTGGCGCTAAAATTTTCGGTGACCAACAACATCACGGAATATGAAGCCCACCTGGAAGGATTCAAGTTAGCCAAGGAGTGCTTGGCAAAGGCTTTGGTCGTCTACAATGACTTAGAGTTAGTGGTTAGCCAATTTCAGGAAACTTTCGAGGCGTCAAACCCACAGCTAGCCAAACACCTTGCCAAGGCAAAGGCTCGAGTCTTTGCATTCGAGAAAGTCAAGATCGTATACATCCTGAGGGCGAAGAATTGGAAAGCTGACCAGTTAGCAAAGGCAACAGCAACAAGTTCTCAAGAGTAGTATGCCTAAAGCATGCGGGAAGTCTTAGCTGCACCAAGTATTGACAAACCAAAGCGCGAGATGCTGCAGGTGGCCGAATGTGACAATTGGATGAACCCATACTGAAGTACCTGAAGGACTAAACGTTGCCAGAAAATTTAAGGGACGCCAAGTGTATAAAGAAGACCGTCGGTTGGTACGCAATCATCGATGGGAGACTGTACTGGCGAGGATACTCAACCCCTTACATGAAGTGCCTCTCGCTTGAAGAAGCTGAATATGCCCTGGGTGAGGTGCACCTCGGTGTATGTGGATTGCACTTCAGAGGGAAGAATCTCGCGTTTAAAATCATACGACGGGGCCTATATTGGTCCACGATGAAACGAGACGCCATGGATTTCTTCAGAAGGTGCAAAAGCTACCAAGTTCACTGATTCATGAGCCACTAGCCGCACACGAAGCAACAAAGCTTGCAAGCACCATGGTCATTTGAACAATGGGGGCCCGATATCCTTGGACCCATTCCCTCAGTGTCCGGATAGAAAAAAATTTCTCATTATTAGTATCGACTATCTCATCAAGTGGGTCGATGCCACTCTCCTAACACGCATAACAAAGTAGAACACGACAAATTTTGTCCGCCAGAGTATTGTCTGCTGGAGTGGGTTTCTTGAGGTCATAGTGACTGACAACAAAACTCAATTCACCGGTAAACAATTCACTAAGTATTGTGCAAGCTTGCGCATTAAATTGGTCCACACGTCCGTGGCATATCTACAAGTGAATGGCCAAGTCGAAGTGACCAACCAGACACTGCTATATAGGCTAAAGACTAAGCTTAAAGACGTAGGGGCTATTGAGTAGATGGGTTACCGTTCGTGCTGTGGTCATAAAGGACGACGCCGTAGGAACCGACTCAAGAAACACCCTCTAGTCTATGTTACAGGGCTAAAGTGGTCATCCCCATCGAGGTCGGGCTACCCAGTCTGCAAATCGAGTTCTTCGACCATGCAAACAACTCTCGGCGAATTAGGGAGCACCTAGACCTACTCTTGGAGGCCTGTAACGCGACACGCTTAAGGACAATGGCCTACCAATAGCACATCACTCGGTACTACAACAAGCAGGTAAAGACCCACCTGCTCGAGGTCGGAGATTTGGTCTTACAAAGTGTAGAGGCGACATGTAAGATTACTCACAGGAACAAACTCTCCCCAAACTCAAAAAGACCATTCCTCATCTCAATGATCCTCTGGAATGGGGCATATAAGCTACACTCCCAAGACGGCAAGTTGGTCCCTTAGACCTGGAATGCCACTCACCTCAGAAAGTACTACCAATGATTCTTGATTATGCCCAGGTAAGGTTCACATTCACTATTCAGGGTGCTTGTATCTGTATCATGTTCATGTTAATAAAATCGTTATTTCCATTCCTTATGTCTAATTGTTCATGTGAGTGCATGCATGCTTGCCATCTCGAAAAGCAAAACGGCCTAGACTACCCCTAAGTCATGATGACGATCGTCCCCCTATGAGAAAAATCTTGGCTCAGTGCCGAGTGGCCTACACGTGATCAAACTCTGATCTTCCACTCTGTGCTGAAAGGCCCATTCACGGCTGAAAAACCTTGGCTCTGTGTTGAGCGGCCCACACACGGTCGAAGTCTAATCTTTGGTTTTGTGTTGAAAGGCCCATTTTCCGTTGAAAAACCTTGGCTCCATGCTGAGTGGACCACACGCGATCGAACTCTTATCTTTGGCTCCGTGCTGAAAGCCCCATTCCTAGCCGAAAAACTTTAGCTCTGTGCCAAGCGGCCCACACACGGTTGAACTTTGATCTTCGGCTCCATGCCAAAAAGCCCATTCGTGGCAAAAAAAACCTTAGCACCATGTCGAGCGGCCCACTCGCGGTTGAACAATCAGGCTTGGGTGCTTTGGCAGCTCTCGATGAGACAGCCACTAAAACATTAGGGGGCCTAAACGACAGGCGTGCGGCGACCTTCTTTCAAAAAAGAGAGCACCCTCAGTTAACGACAGTCAACGGGTTAGGACCACATGCACATAAGCAATGACGCCCCAAGCAGGGCCGAGTGCTGAAACGGTATTGTGCTAACGACGGCCTAGGACCCTGAGTCCAACTATTGCGGCTTTAAAACCGAACTGGCCCTTGTGAGACCCCACCAAGGGCATGCGGAGATGTCCAACCCACTGGACAGAGCACCCCACTAAGTTCAAGATGCAACGATATCCTCCATCGAGGATGAGCATAGTGTGAACATCTCACAAAGCAAGCCATGGCGAAGAATAGCAAAACAACTTAGCCGACATGGTGAAAGAAATAGCCATGCACAAAAGCAACGATAGATGACAACACTGGCAGAAAGAAAGACTATATTTCATTGATTATACAAAATAAGAATTAGTAGGCTGCTCGAGAAACTACAAGTTGAAAATGTACTATGGGTCCAACAACTTTAAATATTCGAAGGCCCCACTTCCTTTGAGAAGTCAGCAAGGAGAGAGCTATCTCGAACTCCGTCATTCCTAGGATCAAGGATTCCCTAGAGACACTCGGCACTGCCACGAACACAATTTGACGGCATAGGAGTATGCCATCCCAGAACCTTGCATCCATCACTCGTGTCATCTCTTCCGAAGCAAGCCGGACACGCAAGTCAAGTTCAGCACGGGCACTTTAAGCTCCGAGCTTAGAACTATGGTCACAGGTTGCCAGCAACTCCCTCTTCGGCCACTCGATCTCCTGTCTAAGGGCGGCTACGTCATCCTCTTGGCACCACTTGCAGCCTGCATGGCCTCCTCCCCAAGCCTAATGAATAAGCTCATCCCATTGAAAGAGAGCCATTTGAATAAAGCGGACCACAGTCGCGCTCTACAAAAAAGGGAAAAGAGACAAAGAGCTCATGAGTCCAAGCAGCATGGGGACGTGTTGCGCAAAGAAGATTGACAAACACATCCCTCACTTGGTGGGTGAATAATACTTACCTCAACGAAGGGCTCTTCTGCAGCGCTGGGGGAATTCGGAGCAATCCAGGGTGGGGTCTTGCCTAGGGGCTTTGGACATGCATCAACCTCCTCCCCTTTGCTCTCCAGGGCCTCACAAGGCTGAGGTCTCGTAGTAGCCACCTCGGATGAGCTTGCCTCTACGGTGGGTTGGAGTTCCACGGCCAACAACGCCGGCGACCCCATAGCTAGAATGATGCCGATCTTCGAAGGACCCAATAGCTTAGCATCGGGCTCAAGATCCACAATGTCAACGATGGCCTCCTGTGCTGACTCAACAGGCTCAGCAGCGCCAACTGCCACTTCCTCAATGCCCGTAGCGATTTCCCCCACAGTGGGTTTAGCCGACAGATCCCCATGGAAGGGCCCCACATCGATATTGGTGGGAGAAATTGTCACGGGCTCCTCAACCAATGGATACTTAATGAGGGGAACACATATTGTTCGAAGGTGATAGCAGGAATCGACGAGGGGATAGTAGCACCCTCCGATAGCTGGGATCCTAATTCCAGTGGCACTAAGGTGGCTCCAACTAGCGACGGTGGAACGGACTCAGAAGACTGGCCCAAAGTGGCAGACAAAATCAAGGCCCTCCTGCTCGAAGTGCCTCCAGGCCATCTTAGCCTCTTCAGGGCCGTTGAATCATCATCTGAGGAGGATTCCAATGAAGAAGAGAACTCATGCTGCTCAAGCAACTCATAGGAAGGCTCTTAGATTATTACAGCTCCGGCCTTCCTCTTCTGGGTGGTGTCCTTCGTTGCATCGTCTGCCAGTTCCAACCTAATGGCTGCGAAGACCTCAGAGGTCAAATAATAACCCTTGACGCGAAATGTATCAATTGCCTCCCAGATGAGGCCCGTCAATACCTTTTCCTAGCCCTTGTCCTGCTGGCTCACCTTCTCTATGAAGTAACGCTCACGAAGCCCTAATTGTTGGGAATATACCACTCAAGGGGAATCACCAAGAAGAAGAAGCGATCCTTCCAATTCTTTAAAGAATCAGGATTCATCCTACAAAAATGAAAGCTAGGGCAAGGTGACATGGAAATCCAATCATCTGACTGGTTGAAGCAGAAGATCATCTTTATTAATTGGAGACCAAATGCGCAACCGTAAAGCTGAACGAAGACACACATGGACACCAAATAGCGCACGACATTGGGATGAAGTCGTGCTACAAAGATAGCACGCGCTGATAGGATCCCATACAAGTCCAGTGCATCAAGAAATAGAGCCCTTCCTTTAAGTGGGACTCCTAGACGGTGATAAAGCCCTTAAGAGGCATACATGCTCTACCATCCTCACCAAGAAGGAGATAGGCCATGTCGTTGTGGATGCGATAATTACCAGCAAGGCTATAACAGAATTTGCAGTAATAACTGATTTGATCTCGCCAACCCTCTGGCGAATCACAAGAAACGCAGCATTTTTCTTCTTCGCCATTGATGCGTGAAGCAAGAAGATTCAAAGTGTAAGTGATGGAAAAACGAAGGGTTTAAATAGGTGGACAAAAAGGGCCTCAAATGGTGTCGCGTGAGAAAATTCAAAGGTTACCCTCAATGATGGCCTTGACACACGTCCCTTCCGCAGGGCACAACGCATCTATCCAAGTCAACCCATCATAGCGCCTGACACACAACCTTACCACTTGCGCAGCAACCTTCCGCTAAATCCCAACAGTCACAACAAGTAATTAATGTAAGGACACAGGTTATCGGAAATTGTGACGACGGCGGCTCTTCCAACTTTTAGGCCGGAAGCGTCGTGCTCGACGTCCAAAGGCAGCATGCTAGAACAAACAACTCATTCTATCAAAAAAAAAGATTTTATTAATTAAAATCTCCTTACAACTAAAGTTAGCCAATGGCCTCAAAGTACAACATATGCTATGTACCCCTATCAGGCTTTGAAGGGTTTGAATGCAGGAAGTCAGTAAGCTCTGAGTGCGTGCGGGCTCTCGCGTTCTGAGAATCCAGGAATCTCAAAGGGAAGTCAGGCATCACCAGGGAAGCTATTATGCGGCTCAAGCAAATCCCATCTTGGAATCCCCCCTCCAGCATAGGGGCCAATTGGTCCAGATGGATCCTCAACCTCACCTCGGCCTCTAGCTGTGTCTGCGTGCTGAAACCATCCCGAAGTTGTTCCCGGCATTGCTGAAGCTCCCCTTGAAGAGTCACGATCTAACTATGGGCTTGTGCATTGACATCGGCTAGCTATGATGACCTTACCTCTGACTCCGACAAGGCTTGTTCAAGGTAAGCTGCCCACGCCCTACTCTGTTCGACTTCAGCAACGGCGGTCTGTATTCGACGCTCAACCTCCTCAACTGCTCACTAGGTGCAGTGGATCAATTGACTGACCTCCTCATGCCCCCGACGCCAAGAGGAATTGGAAGCCCCTTTGGATTCAAATCCTGGTAGCCCCCTCAGGAACCTCATCAATCCAAGGACTGACGGCTCCGAGTGGCAACCTTCCGCAGCCGCTGCGGTGAAATCTACTTCATCATGTCCTCTTGGCTCTTGTTCCTCCCATCAAGACTCCTCAGCAGGACGCTCAGACTCAAAAGAAGAAGATGATCCCACTGGCCAGACTGGCAATCCTGGGGTACAATCGCACCTCTCATTTGCCATTATGAGGATCAAAGCACGATTAGTGAAAGAGCAACTGCAGACTCAGGGCCAGCAACTCAGAACGATGAGTGAATGCCAAAATAAGGAGGGAGCCTTGGCGTTTAAATAGGCAAGGCTCCCTGAAGGGAACAGTGTTGTTTGGCAAAGGCTAAGCATCTCAATACCCGACGAGACTATTCCACGTGGCAACACCCTAAAATCGCACCTTTTTGAAGAAGAATGATTATGACATGACAACTCTATGGCTCCCATCACAATAAATGCGTAGAGGTGACTTAATGGACGCGACCCCACTCAATGGCGTTCCATTACCCGATGAAATAATGTGGATAGCGCAAGCCCCCAAACGGCTCCCATCCAATCTTCTTGTCGATGGTTCGAGCACGGACTCGAGAGATGGCCATTGAAAAGTTCGATCATGAGTCACTCACCTTGCAAAATAGATGAACACGCATGGTGGCAAGAGGGCCATTCGGCCCTTGAGTCATACCTAGCAGAAGTAAAGAAATGAATTTCAGTGGCACCAACAATAAAGGCAAATATAAACATTTTTATTCATTGAAGTCTTCTTTAGAAAGTACAAGGCCTGCGCTAGTGCGAGTGTAAAAAAAATAAAAATGAAGCAAAATACAGGTAGTAGGGGAAGAAGCAACGCAGGCCTGGAGAGCTTGATCTAAAGCAAAAATGCAACCAGGGAGGAGGCTCTCCTCCGGTAGTATCACCCCTGCGGCGACTCTCCCACGGTGGATGAATGTAATTCCATTCCCTTACTAAAGGTGGGTCAAACACAGCAACAGCAAGGGAAGAGCCTCCACCGAGGATCGACCACTAAAGCCATGACGCCGGAAAATACACCCAATGCTCAGCCTGATAGGACCCCAAAATACACCTTATCCAGCTAGGCCCAGGAGACGGGTGACAACGGAAGGGGCGGGAGGCAGAACATTTCCCAACATTAGAGACCTCGAGTCAGAGTTCAAGCCCTCTAATGCTCCTCCAAAGGCAGCACATCTCGACCAAGTAGAGAGAGGGCGCATGATGATCACAGAGTGGCCGAGCGACCCTCATTACAATGAGGAAGCGTTCACGGAAAGGGTGTGATGATAGGCTTCAAGAGCAGTTATGGGTATTCCACAGATCCATCCATTCCTATGTGGAGCTCCACGGAGCGTAAAACAAGCCAATGTCTCCACATTGCTTTGCTGGTAAAGGAATGAGCTTGGGTCCCTATAGCACGGGGACCCCCAAATTCATAGTCACGTAGAGGGCCAAGTGAGCTCCCAAGGGGGCACTCCACCCAACGGCTGTCAATCGAAAAATAGGAAAGGAATCAATGCGGTGTCAAATCTCAGGCCAAGAATCTTACCCAGCGGAGCACTGAATCTTTGTAGCACCTCTGAAAAGCTGCATATTCACATGGGAAAGGAGCGGCACCCCTGGGAGCTAAAGATTTGCGTGCCTCTAAAAGGAACACATGAGCTAACAACCTAAGGTCAATCATTTAACATGCCAGGGCCCGGTAATTGGCTAACCTGAGGAACACATGAACAGTATGAATATGGACTGATATTCACGAAGCCCAACCGACAGCAGTGAGGCCTAACCGGTAGGTAGGCCCCACCAGGCGATGGGGCCTAGGATACTTGGAGCAAGGCCCACTACACACTCCTTACACATGCCCAATAGCCATCCTCCCGCGTCTCTCCCAAAACGGCTATAGATCGGCAGTGCAAGAGGCGCCAGCTCAAAATGTGTTAGTCAATGGGGGATGAGGTCAACTCTGGCAAATTGCAACACCAGCCGTCCCGTAGCAGTTCAACCAATCTCAGCAAAAGTCAACCAGGCCTGTACTAGCCACGCCTAGCGACGATCCCGCGCCACCATAAGGCGACAACTGATACCATTGACCACCGCTATCTCTCTATGACTGGCGAACCCAGGTAGGCCACCTGTCACAAGTTCTCGGGCCCGAAATCCTCGTCCACGAAGCCTACATATACCTTCTCCTACATATACCGCCTAGCATCCTAAAGTTCTCAAAGTGTTCAAAAGCCATCTCGCACTAAGTTTTGAGCCGAAGTACGAGGAGAAAGGACAACTCCCTTCCCTCTATAATCGTCATTTCAATCCGAAAATCTTAGTAAGCCACTCATTGCAGTGCACTAGAGCAGCCCGAGTCTCCTCCCATAATTATCCGCACTCATTGCATATTAGCATCCACGCAATCCCCATCACGTTTACCTTCACGCTTGTATCTTTTCATTCTTTGAGAAATACTTCTGACTTAAACATCGGAGTATTTTCGGTGGGAGAACCTCCCACTATCTTCTAACCTCTTATTTGTAATTTGTAGTGTGTAAGATCCATATCAAAAGACATAGAGACCGAACCCATTTGAAATTGATTGAAGTCAGAAATCTAAATGCTCCATAATCCATACGAGAACCTGAATCCATGAACGCATTAATATATGTATGTGTGTGGTTTAAATTGGTTTGATCCAATTTAAATTTTAAAACTATACCCAAACTAAAAATGGAGTTTGGATAGAAAAATCACAACAAAGTTATACATATATCAAATCATTGTAGTTTAGGATTGATTTAGTTTAGACAATTTAAGCTATTTAAAAAAATTTTTGTTTATCTATAAATTTTAAATCTAGCATAACTTTTTATTTGTTTTCCTTTGATGCAGTGTTATATGAGTCCCTTTTACATTTATTATTCGATCTAATCTATTTACTTTTACAAAAGCCAATAATGAATCCTAAATTATTCTATCACACTAGCTTATGAATATCAACATAAGGGAATAAATCTTTGAATGAATTAATACAATATCCATGCTATCCTAAAGTTTATAAAAGGGTGTCTAAAGCTTGATGGAGTCTAAACTAAATTGATCCACTAGAGACTCGACACATGGCAATTTGGGTTTGGCCATAGATAAGATAACATCCCAAATTTTTTAGGTTAGCTTTATTATATGCATATTTTTCATGTTAATACATTATTTATTTAAAATTGGATTATTTAAGAAATTTATTTAATTAGAAAGATTATTTATATTGGATTGTGGGCTTGAAAACTTGTGGATAATTTTGATTTGGACTTAGTTGCATAATTGAATCAAAATTTAAATGAACTTAGAAATATCTTTCCCACCTTGTGGCTCGACTTGTTGGCATATATTGGGGTTAGTTGCATCTTAAAATCTTGGAATTTAGATTTTAGACTATGAATTTAGAAATGAAATAATCAAAACCCTAACCGACTACTAGGGAGATTTTAAGGGACTCCTTGTTATGCTTGGTGGATGTGGTCTTGGATTAAGTAACTAGATATCCTATGTTTTAGCTAGTAGAATTCAGATGCCTTGGTTTAGGCAGTAGTTGATTAACTCCCCTGACTTTTGGTTCTTATTAGAGAACTTATCATTTGACTAAATCTTCTTCAAAGTAAGGATAATTGAGTGAAGAATGATTCAATCACTCTAACTGTCACATAATTTTACCTTACATGCCTATAGTTAGTTGTAATGTTAGCTTATTGTGAGGATCAAAATCATTTGGTTAGAGTAATGGTGGCAAGTTAATATTTCAAACATTGGAAAATAATTAATACTTAAATTAAAAGAATTAGAGAATGAAATATTCAAAATATGTCTATAAATTAAATAAATTATTATTTTGAAAATTTTTGGTATGTGAGTTTTGTGAGACAGGTTGCTATTATAATCCCTGAATATAGTAATAGTCAAAGATTTATGTGACTTAATGGTAGAACTTGGTTGCTAGAAGAGTGGAAAATCTTAAGCCATTTCACCCCGAAAGACAAGAGAGGGAATTTACAAACTTCAGCCTCTGCCCCTCATCATATTTAAACACTTAGGAGTCTCTACATTTTCATCCTTGCATTTTCATCCAAGTTAAGAGAGGAGAACAGAGGTAGCCTGCCCGGAGGAGAGATAATCCTAGAGATTGGAGGCATTAGAAGTGAAAAGCATCCATCATGAGGCAAACGAATTTTGTGACATTCCTTAATTATTTTTAAAATTTTATTTCTTATTGTTTTTTCATTCCAACTATGAAAAATTATACATTTATTATAGAATAATATTTTTTGGCCTATTAGAATAATTTTTATGGGCATATTATTCAAAATAAGCACGATATTTGATCGACATTCAATGTGATGTTCAAACGATGCTACTTTATGATTACAACGTTAAATACTAGTCGTGCTGCTATTTGTGTGTTACTTGATTCTCTTGATGACATATTATTCTCTATCTAAGGTTATGCATGTATTAGATCTACTGGGGGGTAGTATATGCTTGTGTAGGTATATACTTACATTTATGTGTGTGAATATATATCTAAAATAAATATTTTTATGTCTAATATTTGAATGCGATTCAAAAATATTTTTATAGATTTGAATAATTTGATCCGATTTTCTTGTGAATGCCAAAATAAATAGTTGCTGTAAGGTTTTAGAAGTAGAAGAAACCACCTAGTTGAGGAGTAAGATCCATTTCTTGAAGATTTAAGCTTGCCATGGATGTTGGCCAAGCTACCATTGGAACATTAGTTTTGAGGTTTGAACGTCAGAGGGGCAGATTTGAAATCATAGGTTTTAAAATCTAGGATCATGATTTCAGATTGATATGGAGTGTTAAATGATATCTATAGACCTTAGTGAAGACTGACCACATGGATACTATAGATATTTATGTTGATTCAACAATTTTCTCTTTTGTTAATTTTTTAGTGTTACAATTCAATTTAGATGAGTACATTTCTTAGTAATCTATGACTAATTAAGGGGCTCTGTATAAAAATTCTAAGGTGTTTAGAAAAATATGGGTCTAT
>JAODPA010142501.1:0-15723 GCA_025585075.1 Nepenthes mirabilis | reverse complement strand
GGTACTATCGCTTGGACAGTCTATAACAATGGCCCACTGATTAAAGCCCAATACGGATCAGTGAGGCCCATAAGTTGCAGCCCAAGAGGGTAGCAAGAAGTATTTTGGATAACTTTGCAATGAAATTGGCAAAAATCACTTGAAGTTAAGCCAACCAACCATCCTTATCTAAAATAGTTATTGTTGGGACCCAGAAGTAGGGCCCATAAATCTCGGCCCAAATCAAGGGCCCAAGGCAGAAGGCGGGAAACATTTTCGTTTTGGCGGGAAAGTGCTCACTCCTTTCCCCATAAAAGGACAAAGGGGGCACGCTCATCGGGGCATCTGAAGACTGGCATCTCCAGACTGGCTCTGTCATGGGCAGGACCAGTACAATCCACTCATCATCTCTCCCTCTGACCTCGCCGGAAAAGGGAGAAAAGAACTACTCTCTCTCCGCGTGTGCCCCGGCCACCATGAAAGAAGAAGAGAGAAACTTGGAGGAAGCCACAGAGAAGACAGCTTCTCTTAGCTCACCAAGCACCAGGGGACGGTTCTGCGCCCCTGTCCGGAAGGTCGTCGGCGACCTTCAGAGCCCGTTACAGTTCGCCAGATCGAGCACAAAGCTCAACCGCAGGGGTTACCCTGCTCCTCTCCGCTACCCACGAGTCAAACATTGCGTAGAGCCCTCCGTCAGTGGCATCCCATTGTCTCTGCCCTAATTTCCGCCCAAATAGGGCGCCGAACGCTTCCATCGGCGGTGGACGCCTCTCCCTCTGTTCCCGTAACCATCGAAACAGGACACGGCGCTCTCTCAGCCACAATGTCCTACGATTCGTCCCCCAAACTAGCGTCAGGAAGAGCCTAGAGCTCTCCGTCAATGGCGCCCAACGACTAATCCCACAAATCTGGCGAAACCACACCTCCGTCAATGGCGGACCTCCTTCCCCCTGTTCTCATCAAGAACAGGGCATGAAACCCTAAAATCACAACCAGATCGAGCATAGATCCGGCCAAATGAGGCCGCCCAGTCCCCTGTCGGAGGCTCCCGGAGCTTACCGCTGTTCTCGGCCAAACACAGTGACGTAGAGCCCTCCTTCTAAGTGCCAAGTCCTCAAAGCGACGCCCAAAGCTTCTCGGGCAGAAATGGCGCACGGCATCTCACGAAGCCGCCCGGCAACAGAGTGGACCGGGCGGTCATTCCACGCCCTCTGCCCGGAAAATACCGGGCAGGATAGTACGACCCCCTTTATTGACCCGCCTGGTCACGGGGCTCACGGCCCATTCGGGCAGTGTGGCCCAGCGGGCCCAACGGGTCCCGCACTCATTCCAGCATACTTCGAGAGATCTCCAAATATTCCCCGAGGCCCACGAACATCTAAAAGCCGCCCTCCGCGGGCGCACTTAAAAGCCGTCCCTCTGCCGGGCGCACCACAAATCACCCTCCGCGGGTATGCAAATAAACCGCCCTCTGCCGGGCGCATCCATGGAGCTCACGCCTCCGGTCACATCCCTGTCACACTCCCCTCATTATCGCATCTCACGCATGCATTTCTCCGTCTATTCCGGAAGATATCTAACTTGAGCGTCGGAGTGTCGACGGGGGACCAAAACCCCCCGTCGGCCTCTAACCTCTCGCTTATTGTTTATGTTGTGCAGGTCCAGGTTCATAGATACGGAGACCGAATCCTTCTCCCGACGCCGCCACGTGCTAGGGAATCCGAAGGCCCCCATAATCCGTACGGCAACCGCGGACCCAGGACGCAACAGTTATGAAATCGAAAAAACAACCCATTAATATTACAAGTAAGCGGTTATCCTTTAGAAAAGGGCAAGTTTTTCTAGAGAAAGGAAAATCAGAATACTCGCAACTTAACAGAATGGTTTTAAATATTTTCACATAAAAATATCTACAATCTAGTCAAATTAAATAAAAACTTCCTTTTTGTTTATATTCAAAGAAGGACATTACTAACTTGAACGTCGAAGAGCCTGCCGAAAAATTCTACCCTTTTAGCCATTAGAAGAACAGAGAATGGAGGCATCCTCGAGTGTCACTTCAATATCCTTCATCCATCTTTTACAGCAAGCTTAATAGAGACTCGGTTCTTAGTTCATATGGCTGTTCATTATGGTTCAAAAGTCATAGAATTTCACTTGCTGTCTGAATTAATACATTAATCTTTAAAGCCGAAACTCTTTTCTTTTTCAGACGGAGTTCATAATGCCAGAGTTCATTTTCAGACGGAGTTCAAAATGCCGAAGTTCATTTTCAGACGGAGTGCAAAATGTCGGACAGAGTTCAAATGCCGAAGTTCTTTTCAAAGACGAACTTCATAAAAGCCGGAGTTGTTTATAATCCGAAGCTGTGAGAACCAGAGTTCGTTATTCATAGAGGCGGAGTTCTTTTCAAAAGGCAGAGTTCTTACCCGAAGTTCTTAAAAGCCGAAGTTCCTTTAAAACTGGAATTCTAAATACCGGAGTGTAAAAGGACGGAGTGTTTTAAAAGGACGGAGCTCTTTTTCGTAAACGGACGGAGTGCTTTTTCTTCAAAAGACGGAGCTCTTTTCTATAAAAGGGACGGAGCATTTTTCTTCAAAGGACGGAGCCGTTTTCGTAAAAGGATGGAGCTCCTTTCAGAAAAAGACAAAGTGCTTTTTCATCAAGGACGGAGTTCTTTTTTGTAAAAAGACGGAGTGCGTTTTCTCCAAAAGACTGAGCTCTTTTCTGTTAAAAGACGAATCATTTTTCTTCAAAGGACGGAGCTGTATTCATAAAAGGACGAAACTCTTTTCATAAAAAGACGGAGTGCTTTTTCAGCAAGGACGAAGTTCTTTTTTGTAAAAAGACGGAGTGCGTTTTCTTCAAAAGACGAAGCACTTTTCTGTTAAAAGACGGAGCACTTTTCTTCAAAGGACGGAGCTGTTTTCGTAAAAGGACGGAGCTCTTTTCATAAAAAGACGGAGTGCTTTTTCATCAAGGACGGAGTTCTTTTTTGTAAAAAAAAAACGGAGTACTTTTCTTCAAAAACATACAATTATCAAAGTTCATATAAATTGACAGATAATCGTACAAAACAAAACATCATAAGTCTTTTCCTTAAACATGCAATTATCGATAAATAATCATACTTTAAGTATCAGATATGAAAAGAACAGAATAAATATCATATAAGTTCATATAATATCAAATATACTAGTATAGAAATCATTCATAATCATGAATTTGAAAACAGGGGTGAGTATCTTGCTTGGTTGTTCTTCTACTTTGCCTGATCTTTACTCCTGCCAAAGTTTCTTCTACTTCGCTCTTACTGAAATTTCTATTACGTGCCTTACTCTCATTCTTCTAGTACGAGAATTCGAAGATGTATTTCCTGAGGATTTGCGTGGGTTGCCACCTCAGCGAGAATTGGAGTTTGAAGTGGAATTGATGCTAGGATCTGCGCCGATATCCAAAGCGCCGTACAGAATGGCGCCGGCCGAACTTAAAAAATTGAAACAGCAACTGTAGGAATTATTAGGCAAAGGTTTCATTCGACCGAGTGTATCACCATGGGGAGCTCCGGTTCTCTTTGTAAAGAAGAAAGACGGAACCATGAGATTATGCGTGGATTATCGGGAATTAAACAAAATTACTACGAAGAATAAATATCCTCTGCTAAGGATTGATGATCTTCTTGACCAATTACAAGGCGCTTGTGTGTTTTCAAAAATTGACCTTAGATCCGGATATCATCAACTTCGGATCAAAAGGGAGGATATACCAAAGACCGCATTTCGGACTAGATATGGGCATTATGAGTTTGTATTGATGTCTTTTAGGTTGACAAATGCTCCGGCCGTCTTTATGGACTTGATGAACCAAATTTATCAACCATACTTAGATAAGTTTGTGATTGTCTTTATCAACGACATCCTTGTGTACTCGAAAAGCTATGTGGAACACGAGGAGCATTTACGGACTACACTCCGGATCCTTAGGGAGCATTGGTTGTTCGCCAAATTAAAAAAGTGCGAATTTTGGTTGGAGGAAGTGGGATTCCTTGGACACGTCATCTCCAAAGAAGGAATTTTCGTCGATCCTAAGAAAGTGGAAGCAGTGGTAAAGTGGAACCGGCCAACCTCTGTGACCGAAGTGCGAAGTTTCTTAGGCATGGCTGGATACTATAGACGGTTTGTGAAAAACTTCTCCCAAATCGCCTTGCCACTTACGCAGTTAACAAAGAAGGATGCCAAGTTTGAGTGGACCAAGAATTGTGAAGAGAGCTTCCAGGCGCTTAAAGACCGGTTAACCTCTGCTCCGGTCTTGACTATTCCAAATGGATCCGGAGGGTTGATTGTTTATTGTGATGCCTCAAAGTTTGGGTTGGGCTGTGTCTTAATGCAAACCGGAAGAGTAATTGCCTACGGGTCGCGACAATTGAAGGACCATGAAAGGAATTACCCAACGCATGACCTAGAATTGGCTGCTGTTGTGTTTGCACTAAAAATCTGGAGACATTATCTGTACGGTGAGAAATTCTTGGTGTACTCTGATCATAAGAGTCTAAAGTATCTATTCTCACAAAAAGAACTGAACATGAGGCAGAGAAGGTGGATTGAATTCCTGAAGGATTATGACTGTGAAATCCGGTACGAACCAGGAAAGGCCAATGTGGTTGCCGATGCACTAAGTCGACAACCTGGTATCTTGGCAAGGATGCAAGTCAAACAGATGGAGATGCTGGATTGCCTTATGCACTATGACATTCAACGTTATGTGCAAGGGAAACGTATGATTTTAGCATATCTTCAAGTCCAACCGGAGTTGATTAATGAAGTTAAGGAAGGACAAGCAAATGATTCCTTTCTTATGAATATTACGAATGAGTTAGACAAAGATTCCCGAAGTGGTTTTCATGTTAAACCAGATGGAGCTTTGCGATTTAAAGATCGATTGTGTGTACCGGACGACAAGGAGTTAAAGGAGAGAATCCTTAAAGAAGCCCATAGATCCCGTTATACGATTCATCCAGGAGCTAATAAAATGTATCAGGATTTGAAGAAAATATTCTGGTGGAGAAATATGAAGAGGGACATTGCAGGCTACGTGGAAAAATGCCTTGTATGCCAACAGGTAAAAGCGGAAAGAAAACAGCCGTCTGGGTTATTGCAACCAATGCCATTTCCAGGCTGGAAATGGGAAGATGTTGCCATGGACTTTGTGACCGGTCTGCCAAGGACGCCTGGGAAGCACGATGCTATTTGGGTGATTGTTGACCGGCTAACAAAGTCAGCTCATTTTCTGGCAATCCGGACAACTTATTCCCGAGATAAACTGGCCCAGTTATACATAAACGAGGTTGTCAGGCTTCACGGTGTACCTGTTTCTATTGTATCCGATAGAGACCCTCGTTTCGTTTCAAGGTTCTGGAAAAGTTTGCATAAAGAATTGGGGACAGAACTAAAGTTTAGTACAGCTTTTCATCCTCAAACGGACGGCCAGTCTGAACGAACTATCCAGATTCTAGAGGATATGCTGAGAGCCTCGGTCTTAGAGATGAAAGGGACTTGGGATAAATCCTTAATTCTAGCAGAATTTGCCTACAATAACAGTTATCAGGCCAGCATAGGCATGGCCCCTTTTGAGGCTTTGTATGAAAGAAAATATAGGTCGTCAATTCACTGAGAGGAGGACGAAGATAGGAGGATTTTGGGTCTTGAGGTTATCAAAGAGATGGCAGAAAAGATTCAAATAGTGCATGAGAATCTCAGAGTAGCTCGAAGCAGACAGAAGAGCTACGCAGACCGAAGAAGATCTATATTAGAGTTTGAAGAGGGCGATTTTGTATTTCTAAAAGTATCATCGTTGAAAGGAAAGTACAGATTCGGGGTAAAAGGAAAGCTTAAGCCAAGATTTATTGGGCCGTTTGAAATTTTGGAAAGGATCGGAGAAGTAGATTACAAGCTGGCACTACCTCCGAACTTGGCCGAAATACACAACGTATTTCATGTATCAATGCTTTGGAAGTATGTTCGCGATCCTATTCATGTAATTGAGTTTGAACCTTTGACAATTGATAAGAATTTATCTTATATAGATGAACCAGTTGAAATTTTAGATCGAAAAGAGCAGCGGCTGCGCACCAAATTGATACCTCTAATAAAGGTGCTTTGGAAGAATCATTCGAAGGAGGAGGCAACTTGGGAACGAGAAGAAGAGATGCGGATTAAATATCCCCATTTGTTTACTCGAGGTTAGTAACTTTATTTCAAATTTCGAGGACGAAATTTCTATAAGTGGGGGAGATTGTAACGATCCAGATTATCGAGTTCTTAAAATCTGGTCAACGCCAATTGACCAAAAAAAGTAAAGTAAATTGGCTTTAGGATAAAATTTTAGTTCGGATAAAAAAGATAAGTCTGGATTTTCCTTTATGAATTTCTAGTCCGGATTTCCTTAAAGAAGTCTGGATATTCCTTGATAAAATTCTAGTCCGGACTTCCCTGATAAAAAGAAGTCCGGAATATCCCTGATGCAAAATAGGTCCGGCTTCATCAATGAGAATCAAGTCCAGCCACTTTCAGAAAGAAAATCTAAATCGGCCATCAACATGTTTTGAAATCAAGTTTTGTTCCATTGAAGGCCGGAGTGCATTGTATGAATGTAAGGCCGAAGTGACTTGAAGGCCGAAGTGGCTTTGTGTGTTGGAGGCCGGATTGGTTTAATAGCTTTGTAAGGTCGGAGTAGAATTGTGGGAAGAAAACCAGAGTTGAAGATCCGGTCAACATGCGTTGACCGGAGGTATGTGAGGAATAATCCGATCAACGCCGATAGTTGACCGGAATCTGATTAAATGAGAAAAGTTAAGTCCTGCCAAGTTCAATTAACCTGGAATTTAATATGTTTACATGAGAAAGCCAAATCCTGCTAGGTTTAGTTCATTAGGAATTTAATGTGTTCACATGAGAAAACTAAATTCTGTGAATCAAGAATTAATTGAGAAATCTTAATTCCGTTGGGTGCAGTTAACCAGAAATTTATGAACTCCTTAATTAATGATCTAATTATTAAGGAAACTTTTTAAAAATTAATAAGAAACATTTCCCCTGAATCAATAATAATGATAATCATTAATAAGAAACATTTCCCTTGTACTGCCAATCATTTATGGAGGCTATAAAATTCAAAGTCTATAAATAAGAACTAGAAGAATGAAAGTAATGCACGTAATAGAAATTTTAGTAAGAGCAAAGTAGAAGAAACTCAGGCAGGAGTAAAGATCAGGCAAAGTAGAAGAACAATCAGGCAAGATACTCACCCATGTTTTCAAATTCATGATTATGCATGATTTCTATACTAGTATATTTGATATTATATGAACTTATATGATGTTTATTCTGTTCTTTTCATATCTGATGTTTAAAGTATGATTATTTGTCGATAATTGCATGTTTAAGGAAAAGACTTATGATGTTCTGTTTTGTACGATTATCTGTCAATTTATATGAACTTTGATAATTGTATATTTTTGAAGAAAAGTACTCCATTTTTTTTTACAAAAAAGAACTCCGTCCTTGATGAAAAAGCACTCCGTCTTTTTATGAAAAGAGCTCCGTCCTTTTACGAAAATAGCTCCGTCCTTTGAAGAAAAGTGCTCCGTCTTTTAACAGAAAAGAGCTCCGTCTTTTAACAGAAAAGAGCTCCGTCTTTTGAAGAAAACGCACTCCGTCTTTTTACAAAAAAGAACTCCGTCCTTGATGAAAAAGCACTCCGTCTTTTTATGAAAAGAGCTCCGTCTTTTTATGAAAACAGCTCCGTCCTTTGAAGAAAAGTGCTCCGTCTTTTAACAGAAAAGACCTCCGTCTTTTGAAGAAAATACACTCCGTCTTTTTACAAAAAAGAACTCTGTCCTTGATGAAAAAGCACTCCGTTTTTTTCTGAAAAGAGTTCCGTCCTTTTACGAAAACAGCTCCGTCCTTTGAAGAAAAAATGCTCCGTCCCTTTTACAGAAAAGAGCTCCGTCTTTTGAAGAAAAAGCACTCCGTCCATTTACGAAAAAGAGCTCCGTCCTTTAAAATCACTCCGTCCTTTTACAACACTCCGTCCTTTTACACTCCGGTATTTAGAATTCCAATTTTAAAGGAACTCCGACTTTTAAGAACTTCGGGTAAGAACTCTGCCTTTTGAAAAGAACTCCGCCTCTATGAATAACGAACTCCGATTCTCACAGCTTCGGATTATAAAGAACTCCGGCTTTTATGAAGTCCGTGTTTGAAAAGAACTTTGACATTTGAACTCCGTCCGGCATTTTGCACTCCGTCTGAAAATGAACTCTGGCATTTTGAACTTCGTCTGAAAATGAACTCTGGCATTATGAACTCTGTCTGAAAAAGAAAAGAGCTTCGGCTTTAAAGAATAATGTATTAATTCGGACAGCAAGTAAAACTCTATGACTTTTGAACCATAATGAACGGCCATATAAACTAAGAACCGAGTCTCTATTAAGCTTGCTGTAAAATATGGATGAAGGATATTGAAGTGACACTCGAGGATACCTCCTGGGCCACGGGAGGGAACCTTTTGGTGGCATAAGACTTTTGGCCCCGTATGCCGGGATAAAGGTATTACCTCCCGCCCCGGCGAGCATAATGAGGGGATACGGCTTTAGGTCGTGGGGTTACACACAACCCGTCCTCGATATTGTCCGCTTCCGTCCGGTCCCTAAAGATGATAAGAACCCTCCATGATTCTTATGAGTTTCCAGTAAACAAGACAAGAAGCAAAAGACTAAGAAAATTTCAAACTAAAAGACTTGTTGAATTTTCTATTATATTCGCTTATATGTATATGTTAAGTTCTCTGTTTTCTGCATGTGAATATTTTGCTAGGCTTTGTAGCTCATTCTTGTTATTTTTCAGATGATGAAAGAATTATGGAGGATGAAGTTGAGTAGAACTTTGTGGAGTATCAAATGATTTGGCGAGCCGGAGCAGATTTTGAAGAGCTTTATTTTGTCTTTTAATGTTGAATAGACTCCGCTGTTTATGAACTTTATAAAGGTTTTGAATGTTAGTATGTTTCCGTGTTTTCCTTTGAGGATTCTGTAATGAATATTTATTAGTAAGCATCTCAGTGTATTTTTAGTTTGAAATTAAATTGATCGGCCAGCATTACTTAGTCTTGCTTCATGAGACTCTAAGTTTGTCTTTAAAAAAAAAAAACGGGTCGTCACAGCCCCATTTCAATCCGAATCAGTAGCTGCAACGTTGGCGCCGTTTGTGGGAAGCGACTAAAAAAATTTTTTTTACTACCAAACATATAGAAATGGTTAACACACGAACTTATACAAGCGCTCCCACAAGAGAGAATGCCACCCCTGATAACAACCCTCATTTGGATGGTCAACAAGAGAATCGGTAGACTCAACTCATGCAGGCGCTGAACACGCGAATGGACCTTATGTCTGAAGCCTTCCAGACCATACGTGAACAGATGAGTCATCAAAAAGCAGACGCCATTATTCAGCAACACATATTCCTATTTCCATAAGGAATAAGCGGAAGAAGATGCCGTCCGGATGAATGCAGTAGATTTCTGACCAGGAGAGGATGCTTTTTAAAGAAAGAAGCAGAGGCCGATCTTGATTAGAGGGCCAATTGGGCCCAAGGTCCGTTCATGATAGCCCAGAGCAGCGAAATCCCCGAAGTGAGAAAAGGCCTCTGGATCCCGAGGAAGTTTATTCTAAGTTGCCGCTAGCTGGTGAATACATTCAACCACATCGATTTGAAACTCCAAAGAAATTAAGAACTTACCTCAATGCTAAGAGATCAATTGCGACTCCTCAAGCGGAGGAGAAGTTGTAAAAGATGTGCAACTATCTTTTTGGGGAAAAACCTGAAGGGCGCACTAATGATTTGAGGAGATCTCCGTTTACAGTGGAGATACGAACCTATCCACTTTCCCAAAAATTCAAAATGTCGACCATCCTATGACAGAAGTTCTGATCCAATGAAATACTTTTGAACACTACTAAGCTTTCAAGACTTAAATGAAATGACGATATACCAATGTTTCCCATCAACTCTAAAAGGATATACAAGAATTTGGTTTTACCGAATGCCTTCCAATTCCATTCGGTCATTCCATGACTTAGCTGACAGTTTTCTCTCTTAGTTCGTCTCTAGTCGGAGGATAGAAAAATAATCCTGACACCTGACTCGGATCAAGTAGTGGCCAAATGAAAGTTTGAAGAGTTACTTGGCAAGATTTACCTCTGAAGCTCGCCAGATTCCACGCATCACTAATAAGGTTAAATCGAATACCTTTATATCAAATTTGAAGCCGGGCGAATTGTTCAAACATTTGTCCCACAGGAATCCATAGACTTTCAGAGAAATGGAAGTTACTGCACAAGCTTACGCAACAGCCGAAGAAGCCAATGAGGCCAAGAAGCCCATTAGGGTGAATCATTCTCATCAAGGGTAACCAAATAAAAGAAAAGGAGATGATGAAATGTCCTATCCAAAGGAGTCCAAGAAGCAATCCAAGGACAAAGCACAAAGGGAGTTCAGACCTTTTAACCTAATCCCACTAAATGACACCAAAACAAATATCCTCATGCAAATACGAGAGAAAAAATTTTTCAAACGGCTAAGGGCTCCAAAGAACCTTAAAAGTAGGGATCAATGCGAGTTCTACCACTACCACCATTCACCTGGATAGGGTACTAAAGAATGCTGGACTCTTCATAGGAAAATTAAAAATCTTATTCGGAAGGGACACCTCACAAAGTTCGTGGAAAACCCAAAGCATGCCTCTAGTAGGATGGAAGAAGAAGCAAGGGAGTAGACGCAACCAAAAAATCATGTAGCAGTCGAAATGGTGAATATGATAGCAGCTAAACCGGTCAAAGCGCATCATTTTGATTGGCCAGATACTGTCAAGAATAGCAAAAAATAAAAACTTGAGAATGATGATGTAATTAACTTTAGTAAAAAAGACATGGATCATATCCAATCACCACACTTTGATCCTTTGGTTGTATTACCTTTATTTTCAGATGGTAATGTAGATTACTAGATGAAACAGATATTTATAGATAATGAAAGTTTCAATAATTTACTTTATCTTGATACCTTCTTCAAATTGGGATTGAAAAGTAATCAACTCAGATCGGCTAATTGACCACTGTATGGAGTGGGTAATGAACCGGTCACTGTTCAGGGAACCATTTAATTAGAGGTCATCCTGGGAACTTATCCCAGAATGGCATCTCAAAAACTTACCATCTTGGTAGTCGATATGCCTTCTGTTTACAATGCAATTATTGGTCGATCTTACCTGACAATATTTGGGGAGATGACATCCATTCCCCATTTAAAAATGAAGTTCCCAACGCCATTTGGCGTAGAGGAAATCTTGGGAGATCAAATGACTGGCCAAACTTGTTGCTTGTCTCAAATCACGCAAACTGTTTAAGATCGGCCAGTAGAAGATTTTGATTATCGTGACGAAACCACCCTACAACAAGCCTAGTTCGGAGAGGTAACAGATTTAATTTCATTGGATCCTGCAGATCCGAAAAAAGTGCATACAAATAGGAAGTTCATTAACCAAACCAGTTTGAAGTTAGTTAATTGATTTTCTCTAACATAATCGAGATATTTTTACCTGGACATTATCTAATATGTCAGAAATTTTGACCAAAATAATGGTTCATAGATTGGGTTTGAATTCTAATCCCAAGCCCATTAGACAAAAGTGAATGAACCATTCAATTAAGAAACTCATTGCAATAAGGGAGGAAGTGAAAAAATTGTTGAATCCTGGTTTTATCAGAGAACTTCAGTATCCAGATTGGCTGCGAATATAGTTATGGTAAAAAAAAGTAACAAAATTGCCATAATGTAATGAGCTCTCTGAGCAGCCATCTTCAGAGACAACCGAGATAAAGAAGCAGGAGTAGATGCTCGCTCCGATTTTGGGATTGACGGACTCTGATGAGGTGAAGCCGCCCGGTCAATTGAAGGAGTAAGCTCCCTGAGTTGCAAATCGGCTCTTGGACTTCGAGGGGGATGAAGAACAGTCACGGCCGATGTAGAAATTTTCAAACCATCCCTTCCCACTCTGGTCATTAAAGAACCAACATAAAAAAATTTTCGAATTGATAAAAGACTCTTTCGGAGCTGGAGATAAGTCAATTGCAGGGCCAGCTAATCTCTCTTCAATCTGAGTTCTCTCAATAGCAGCTATACCCGACTAATCCAAAATTGACTCTTCTACTACTCCAGACGGGCCACGAGCCTCAATAATACCAACAGTATTGAGGAACTCCCGTCCAAAACAAGCTTCAGCGCGTGATATTGTTAGCTCAATATTTGCCGAGGGCTCAATAATAGGATTTTCTTCCTGAAGTTGGCTAAAAAGGGTAAGGGATGAACTACCTATTCCTTTTAATCTTTCAGACATGGGAAGACTGGCTTCTACAGAAGAAGATGATAGGCTTGGTGACATAGCCTGGCTTTTGCGTTCTTTTGGTACAGTCTTTTACATTTTCCTTTTGTGACGTTTAGGTGATGGGTCGCATGGCCCAAGTCTTTCAATTTGAGGTTCCCATTTAGCCAACGTAAAAATTTTAAGAGAGAACAAACGCTCTTTATCACTAAACGACTCAATAATCATCTTTATCATTTCAATCAAGCGTTTCATCGATTCTTCTTCTTCCGGAGAATTTTACTAGAATAAGGTTCGGGTACTTTGCCCCAAACATTGGGAATACCCAACTGTGGAATGGCAAGAAAGAAAAAACGGTCATTTCACTTTTTAACTGTTTCAATAATAACCCCACTAATATTCAATTCACAGGGAGACAAGAAAATCCAGAACCTGGTCTAGCAGAATTTGAATACAACTTTAACGGTAGTGGTATTTAAGGTCATACCATGCGGGCAAAAAAATATGCAGATGTTGTAGAAATACCTCACAATATTTGCATGATAGCGGGAGATAGACACATTCAAATTAGCAAAAATTGTTCACAGTTCGGACGCCAAAGGAAAGCGAAGACCACTTTTTAGATAGGCTTCATATACGGTGATGAAACCATCTGGAGGAGAGAAGGTTCTGTCGTTTTTAGATGGAATCAACAACAAGTAGGTTCTCAGAATCTTATACTGAAAAATAATATTTTTTACTTTATCAACAGTAAGAATAGATTTCGTCGACTCGACTGTGGGCACCATTAAAATGAAAAGGCGAAACTAAGAACGGGGAGAAAAAAGGAGTGCAAAATGGTGCGAGAGAAATGAAGAAGAGAAACCCTGATATAAGTTTGAAGGGAGGCATTTCTTTGAATTCAAACATAATTAAGGAATACGTGTCAATCAGATATTGGCTTCTCAAATGGCAGTAACAGAGAAGACACTGCTCGACGATTAGCACGTGGCAAGTCAAATGAGATCTGTGTCAGAACAAATGATTTCCAGGACATGGTGACTAATTCACTCTGGCATTTGTCAAGTCTCAAGCTGATCAAAATTTGGAGTCACAAAAAATTCTGAGTGACGAAAATTCGGAGTCACAAAAAATTCGGAGTGATAAAAATCTGGAGTAACAAAAATTCGGAGTCACAAAAAATCTGGAGTGATAAAAATTCGGAGTCACAAAAAATTCGGAGTGACAAAAATTCAGAGTCACAAAAAATCTGGGGTGAAAAAAATCCGGAGTGACAAATATCCAAAGTCACAAAAAGTCCAGAGTGATAAAAAATTGGAGTCTCAAAAAATCTGGAATGATAAAAATCCCGAGTGACAAAAATTCGGAGTCACAAAAAGTTTGGAGTGATAAAAATCTGGAGTCACAAAAAATCCGGAGTGATACAAATTTAGAGTGACAAAAATCGGGAGTCACAAAAATACCGGAGTGATAAAAATCCAGAGTTAATGAAAATCCGGAGTCACAGGAAAGCAAGAGTAACAAAAGCCGAAGTAATTTCATATTGACAAAATTAAGACCGGATAGCTTCAAACTATGTCCCATTAAAAAGACATGTCTGAAGCAAAAATTTTAATCTTTTGGCATGGGGGGGCTAGTAATGAGTACTATCGCTTGAACAGTCTATAATAAGGGCCCAATGATTAAAGCCCAATACGGATCGGTGAGGCCCAGAAGTTGTAGCCCAAAAGGCTAGTAAGAATCATTCCGGATAACTTCCCAATGAAATAGGCAATAACCACTTGAAATTAAGCCAACCAACCATCCTTATGTAATGTGATTATAAAATCGAAAAAACGACCCTTTAATATTATAAGTAAGCAGCTATCCTTCAGAAAAGGACAGGTTTTTTTGGAGAAAGAAAAATCAAAATACTCGTAACTTAAAAGAATCATTTTAAATATTTTCATAGGAAAATATCTACGATCTAGTCAAATTAAATAAAAATTTTCTTTCTATTTCTATTCAAATAAGGACATTACTGACTTAAGCGTCGGAGAATTTGTTAAAAAATTTTCTCCTTTTGAGCTTTTGATTCTGATGGGTATACCGAAATATGGGCTGACCCAAGGTCAAAGAAGGCCCAAAACGGCCTGCTGGACGATCAACTTAAAAACGGCCCAACAGGAGACGCAAGCCCAAATCCTAAGAGGATCAAGACGGTCAACGCTAGCGTTGACCGTCCAGACCTCAGCAGGCGGCCAACTCACATATAGACGGTCAACTTAAGCGTTGACCGGATGTATTGTAACGGCAGGCCCAAAAAGGCTTTTTACGGACCTGACCCACTTGAGCCCACGATCCAACAAATGACCAGCAACAACTCTTTCAGCACCTTCCACGATCTCAGCCAGCACCCAAAAAGGACATTGATAAAATCAATACCCTTCCCATAAGGAAGGCGCCAGATTTTTTCAATCTCCTGTCAATTGGGGTTCTCCTTCTAAAAGGAAGGCAGCCCAGAATAACATCAGGGATCACACCTTCCAACCGATGAAGATCACCCTGTCATCCTTTAAGTAAACCCTAGAATTCTCATTCAAGGGACAGACAATCTCTTACGTACACACGAGCTCTTATGTACACAAGCTTACTTACGCAAACTCTGACTGAGGCAAGTTCTGATACACAAAAGGTGAACTCTTACTCAGACAACAACAATGCTAACTCAGACAACACAAAAGCCTTTATTGAAAAGACGTCCACGAACACTAACAGAGTACTGGACAGAGGCTCATCATCTCTTCCTCTCTACCCGGGCGTTCGTCTTCCAATCCCACCAAAAGGGCCTCCAGATTCCTGGAGACCTATTCGACTTTCCAAGAGTCATTCCCGAGAGCTTCCAGGCTTTTGAAACTTCGCTTTCTCACGCTCTGTGTGAGTAGGAAGCAATAGCTCACACTCTCGACAAGCCAACACTCCCGACCGATCAACTTGCCCTCTCCCTCTCTTGCTTTCCAATTTACCTTCCCTACTTAGAAGACTTTACTAATTTAAGCGTCGGAGTGTTTTCAGTGGGACAATCTCCCGCCAACACATTGATCTCTTATTCATTTTAGTGGTGTGCAAGATTCAAACTCAGTGAACGAAGCCGGGTCAAGTAATCCAGACGAATCCGAATCTGTTCGAAATCGGATCCAGGTACTCATCAGATTCTTTTGTTTACTTTTGTGTTATGCAGGTATTGGATTAGAAGAACGAAGAACGGGTCAACCCCAATTCAATCCGAATCCGTAGCCGCAATAATAATAAATATGTATTTTATAT
>JAODPA010142490.1:0-15724 GCA_025585075.1 Nepenthes mirabilis | reverse complement strand
TATGTATGTATAGAATGTGGTTTATATATATACACATTTATATCTATATGGCAGAATGTGTTTATGTATGTGAGTTGGCAGGTTTAAAATATTAGATAGCTGTCAAGTTAGTTTAGTCATTATTTTTGTATTCGATTGGTATATTTTGAAAATATGTTCTTTACATTAACTTTGTTAGCGTGTATATATTTTATTGGTACTCTATAACTAAGTTAAAGAAAGTGTATGAAAATACTAAGTATCAAATCGAATGGGAGGTTACAATACCTTAGTATAATTTACACTTTTTTGATACCTAACCCATTCAGAGGTTGAGGTCGTTGATATTAATGAGGGATGCTTAAAACCTAATAATTATCGTAGATGATGATATCAGAGATATCATTGGTAAAGGGTATTAGATATGGTATGAATATACTATGAGAATAGCCTCTAGGATGATTATAAGGGTAGTGAGGATACTATGGATACCGGATAATCTCATGATACTTACCCAATCGTTATCGGTATAAATATGCGGTATTTGGTTCACTATAACAGAATAAGAACCATAGAGGTTATTGTTATCTTGCACAGTAAAAATTATTATTAACTTGTATAGTTATGACATCGTATTGAGCTGATAATTGAATGTGGTGGAGTCCATATTGCATTCCTAATATCCAGTTGTTCATATGTCTTTTGGGTCGTAGATACAACATTATTGAGTCTCAGATAGTAGTTAGTATATTACATGTTATTATTGATTTTATGCATTTGATGTTATTATTCGAGATAGTTATTTGTATTCCTATATTGTTGATTATATTTATTTGTTGGGCATTCAGCTCACTCTTATTTTTTTACTCCAGATGGAAGAGGTATTGTAGGTGTTAACTGGGAATTGTGACATTATTGTTGAGCACCAAATAGAGGGGATTCTAGAGTTAGTAATATATGTGCGATAGTGAAAAGTATTTCTTTTATTTTGAGAAATTTATGATTATGGATGTTATATTAATTAATATATTTATGATGACCATTTATGGTATGATAATGTTTAATAATTTGATAATTGTGAGTTCATATATATTGATAATTTTAGAATTTATGTTGGATAATTGATAAATTTGAATTGTTTGAGATGTTTCCATAGGGATGGTCTAGGCCGGGTCTGAGGACTAAGGCTCGGGTCATCACACATCTGGTTGGCGAGCGCCTGCATGAAGGGCACCAGCCGCTCCTCTACTTAGCTACCCACGGAGGGGTCGTCGCCATGGGAGGCAACTTCTTTGGCCGGAGCACTGGCCTGGGCTCTGGTATTGTCCATGGTTGTTTCAATGTGAATGGTGGTTAGGCTTTTCATTTGTATTCTTACAAACGATACCAATGATGAGTCCTTAGATCTAGGTTGCTACGCAGATTATGAAGCTACTCAATCTTTTTGGGCAGATTGAATTGAGCGGGTCTGATCTCCGTTCCTGATAGTATGATCCTACACATCATAACTAAAAAAATAAGAGATTAGAGGATCGGTGAGACTCGTTCTCTAATATATCTTTTGACACTCAAGTCAGTAATATTTCTCAAATTGAATAGAAAGATGCGATAATGTCAGAATGAGTGTATGGACGATGCACGGGTTCTGGGATTGAGTATTTGGGAGCATCCAGCAAAGGGGCGGCTTTGGGAGAAGACGGTGCCCTCGACGGGGAGTGGCTTGAAGACAATGGTGTACTCGACGGGGAGCAGTTTGAGAGAGAGAGAGAGATACAAGAGAATTCCAAGAGTTTTTTTTTTTTTTTTTGGCTTGGAGAATCGTTTTTCTGTGGGCTTGTTAATACGTCTCTCCCCTACTCGTGGCAGTCAAGAGGTATTTATAGTGTTTGAGCCAGCTCAACCCTTCTTAGGTGCCAAAGCTGACTGATGGCTTCCTATGCAAATTCGGCAAGTTGTCACTGGGATCTCGAGTGCCAACTATGACAACTGTAGTTAGCCAAGAAAATTCATTCCTTCTTTGTAGTGATGCCAGAGGGGACAGATACGGCAATTGCCTTTGGAAAAAAATATGGGTACAAAAATATAAGGATACATATGACATTTCTCTATCACCAACATTTTTCCTTGTTGATTTTTTTTTTTTTGTCCATTGATAAATTTTTTTACTGCTATTCATTATTACATTTTAGAAAAAAAAAAGAATAGTGAAGACAGACAATTAGATTTAGTGCAAATAGCTTATAAATTCTATTTACAGTATCACATTAAGTTGCAACAATCAATCGAACAACTAATTTAGTCATATATAGTTCAAGATGGAAAAATTATATAGTATATTAAGAATATCTTATCAATTAATAGTGTCAATTGATTATTGACAATATATGATATTGGGCTTAAGGCAGTGATAGTTCTAACTTCAAAAGAGCAAAAGCAGTGATGGGTCCGGTACTGTGGGCCGACCCAAAGTCCGAGATGCACCAAATGAATAGCCTATCAGAGATACATCCAAGTCTAGTGCAAGACCTGCTGAGCAACTTGTTCAACTTAGCCCATGCGGCCCGGTAACCCACGCCGCATGGGCAGGCCCATTAGCCCCTACCCATTGGCTCTAGCTCAGTCAGCACACCCACGTGCCCCTGTCAGCCCATGGGCTGCAGTGGCCACCCGATGGCCTAGCCCCCCACTACGCCAACCTAGTGCATCTTTTCTCAAAGATTGTATGCCACCCAGAGACAGCTCAGCAAATCTTTTCGAAGAGGCAACTGCCATAACTACGATAAGAGGATCACCTAAAGAAGGAAAGGATATTCACCAATAACTGTAATTGCCATATCAGCCATTCATGATTGCCCTAATAGCTAAGGGGCAGCTGTCACCAGCTTTGCGCCCCAAGGCAATCTCTTTGCAGCCCTCGCTCTATAAAAATTGCCTTACCCCTCCAGAGAGGAGGAATTTTTCCCCTTCCAAGTCAAGGGAAGAGAAAAAATCCTAAGAAAGAAAGGCAGAGATGGAGAACCAAGATGCTTCAGGCATCAAATATTAGAGAAGACTTAGAAGGCATGTCGGCACCTACTTCCTTGGGGACGTCCCATTCTCCCTCCGACGTCTGTGTAGGCCTCACGCCAGCTCCAAATCCCCTCACCGCTACACTGGTGAAGTTCAACTTGTAGAGCAAGGCATGGAGAGCCTCTTCGCCTGAAGACAAAAAAGAGACCTTCTAGTGTTCCAACCTTCATCTTCAGTGTCCTGGGACCCTTCTCCTCTGATCAGTCACCCCCCTTTTGCGGGTGCATAATGCTCCCCTTCTCAGCCACCACTCTCACGCGGGGGCGTCCATCTCATAAGCCGCCTCCTGATTGGACGCACCCTCGGAGCTCAATCCTCCATCATATAAGCCACCCCCTGGTTGGGCGCACTCATTGGAACCTAGTTCTCCTTCTCTTTAAACCTCCCCTATCCAGGCATACCCCATAGCTTAGTCCTCCATCTCATAAGCCACCCCCTGGTCGTACGCAACCACCAGAGCTCAATTCTCCATCTCATAAGCCACCTATCCAAGAGAACCCTTGGAGCTCAATCCTCCATCTCATAAGCTGCCCCTGGCTAGGCATATCCTTAGAGCTCAATCCTCCATCTCATAAGCTGCCCTCCATCCAGGCACACCCCATAGCTCAATCCTCTATCTCATAAGCCACCCCTGGCCGAGCGCACCATTAGATTTTAGTCCTCTATCTCATAAGCCACCCCTGCCCGAGCGTACCATTGGATTTTAGTCCTCCATCTCATAAGCCCCCTATTCGACTGCACCCCGGAACTCAATTCTCCATCTCACAAGCCGCCCCCTAGCGGGACGCCTCGAAGCTCAATCCTCCATCTCATAAGCCACCCTCTAGCCGGGTGCACCCTCAAAGATCAATCCTCCACCTCTAAGCCGCTCCCTAGTCGACCGCACTCGAACACTTAATCCCCACATTCATCCATGCATTCTCTCACACCCTCGCATCTTACTATCTATTGGAAAATATTTCTAATTTGAGCGTCAAAAGATAAATTGAGAAACGAGTCTTGTCAATCCTATGACCTCTTGTTCATTCATTGTACTGCGCAGGATCAAAGTTTAAAACTAACGGGAACTAGACCGGCTCCAGTTTGACCCGCCGTTGAGAGATCAAGAAGTTTCCTAACCCGTACAATATCCTTAATTTAGGGACACATCATTGGCGCTATCTATGGAATGATTAAAAATTCTACCACCACACCTAAAAGAACAAACATAGTCAGCATCCCTAGTATGAGCCAACACACCAGCTGGAGACATCGCCGCCCAAAGCGATGACCCCCTTTCGGGTAGCCATGCTAACCGACGACCAACCCGAGCATGGAAGCACCCAATAACCAATCAGGTGTCCTGACTCTGTGGGACCCAGACCATCGTCACCCAAATGCTGGGGTCTCCTCTCTTTGACTTCCAGGAAATCAAAGAGAGTCTGTATCTTCAAAGGATCCAGTGGCCTGATGACCTCGAGGCCCAGGCAGCCACGAGAGATAGGACCTTGCCACAACTAGAGGATCTACGAAGTCACCAAACGGGGGGTGAAAACCTAGAATGGCATGATCCATGCCACTCCCGTGGTGACCAAAGACCCCCCACCCAAGAAGGCACTTCCTTCGCACCAACCAAAGTCCACGCTCAGAACCTACGAGTCACGTATCAATGGCATGGACCCGGTGTCGGAAATCAAGCCACCCCTCAATTGGGTGCATCTCCAAGCCACCATTCAGTTGGACACATCTCTAAGTCAGGCAACAATCAGTTAGCAAGCTGGAATGCCCCTAGGAGTGGTAGAGACTTCAGCCCCTTGCATGCGACGCTCCACGCTAAAAGATACTACCAGTGCAGCAAGCTAGAATGTCCTCAATGGCACCAGAGCACTCAACCCCCTAAAAACGGCGTTCCCCACTAGAAGATGCTGGCTTCATGCCGCACTGGCTAGATCAAGCGAATCCTTCCTTTTCAAAGTGTAGATGCCATAGACACGAGATCACCGATGCGAGTGGCTAATCCTCCTGCTGATGGGGACCCTTCCTAG
This sequence comes from Nepenthes mirabilis, assembly GCA_025585075.1. Taxonomy (NCBI): domain Eukaryota; kingdom Viridiplantae; phylum Streptophyta; class Magnoliopsida; order Caryophyllales; family Nepenthaceae; genus Nepenthes; species Nepenthes mirabilis. The sequence continues at coordinate 10,652 of JAODPA010142490.1, read as the reverse complement.
CCTCAACAATCCCCCAAAGCTAGGCGTGCCAGCTATGACCCTAGGTCAAAAGTCTGATCTAGAGGCCCAGAGCATCGATGTCTTCGTTGTTTTTAAAAGTGACGGGCAAACCTACCACCCATAAAGAAGATTTTTGTAACACCGATAGGCACCATATCAACCCTTCATAGGCCAGAGAGGCTTAACCTAGGGGCTTGGAAATGCTGATCCTACGACAATGCCTCTCACCAGCCCTATGCAGAGCAGCAAATCTTATGGGAGCCATCTTAGTTCTCATGATGGGGGGCTCGACATGTCCGACCCGCTACCCATCACATCATAGTTGATGTCGCCCATCAAAGCACTATGTCGACCTACATTACCCGAGGTCATACTGACTGACGATAGGACCTGAGTCATCAGCAAGCAAACTATCCAACACTATAGTAAGATGTTGGCCAGACATATCATGGTGGAGGACCAAGTCCCACAAAGTATAGAGGCCACTAGCCAAAGCACTGACAAATTTGCCTCAATAACTCTCTAGAGTGGAGCACGCAAGCTGTGCACCCTAGATGGTAAACTTGAACCTTTACCAAAATACATGTACATGTACAAAACTCTGCACAATCTTCACAAAACATATTCAATATCATACACAGGATCGCAGATCCACTAAACCCCTATAGTGGTACCGGCGTCATAAACTTTAGTATGACGTCGGTTGAGGAAAAGATGCCAACTATAAAAACCCATGCATTACCACAAATACAAGCTGCGGAAGCATGATCACCATAGTATACCAAAAATCAAAACCATCTATCCACGACATTCCCATGCCATATATAATCAAGCTAGATCCTCGAGGCTTCTTCAAAATCCACGTTGCCTATCTTGCTTCTTGTCCTACTCAGTCTCGTCTGGCATCAGGGCATTGTCATCTGAAAAGAGGGAGTGCAAGGGTGAGCTTATCGCTCAGCAAGTGTAAACACACATCACTATCGAAAAATAAAGCCATAATGAAAACAATAGTGGGGTGGGGGAAAAACATATAAAAGTGTGAAAGGAAGGAAATACTTATAAGAACCAATTTGTCATGCTTTGGCATCTTTAATTACCTTTGAACATGCTACTTTAATCTTTGCGGACTATGGCCAGTAGGTTGTACTAGCAAACGATGCGAGAGAACGAGTAAAGGATCATGATACTCCACATGATCTAAGGCCGTAAGGGATTATCTTTAACAACCCTCCGGGGGGTCGTGCACATCACATCGTGCCGTAAATCACCACATTTCCCCAGGGTACCAGGGCAGTCCACGTTCTTCCACAATAGTATCCTAAGGCGTGACACGGATGCCACCCGCTTACACAAAGCGACAGAATATGTGGCCCAAGTATTCTTCGGGTTTGATGGACGTGTCAAGCCAGATAATACTACCCATCTAAACGTCCATGGTCCTAGTTTCATAATTCTAGTTCCATATTCATTTGATGGAAAATCCACCATATCTCATGTATCGTATCTCCCGTCTTCTAGGAGGTTCCATCATTCATATCATATTTTGGACTTCCCTCCGTTACTCATCGGTTTTCATTTCCCTTTGGAATTTAACCATTTATGATTACCAAACATTAGAAAAGATGGGAATCTCTTACCGTTCATGAGCCAATTTCGCCTCGGGGTCCTCCGGAGCCCGATTTATGTCAATTGATGCTTAAATTACATGATTTCAAGCTTGCATTTTCATATGGTTAGTTAGATATTGATAAGATCATGTAAAATTTCCATTGTGCCTCGGATGAATAGTGACAGTGATCGTTTAACACTTCCGGACGCCGCGAACGGAACGATTCTTGGGAAAACGGACGCCCGGTCGATATATATACATATTAGGGACATGGTAATTCATAATTTGATGTTAACTTATCATGAGTTGAAGGGAAAAACAGTGAATCCCGAATTTGAGTGAGGGTTAGGGTTTTGTGATCACATATCGAACGATTAATCCAACGAGATGAAGAAATAATCACATATTTATGGAGTATAATTCATGGGTTATATATTTTCCACATTTTGGATGGTTATCGGTACGATAATACCCGACGAAAATCGAATAAAAATTGAAAGAGAGCAAATAGTGAGTATGAGAACACTTGCCTCGACGCGTACTATCACTTTTGTAACCGACTCCCGGACGAATTTGGATTCTATGCCTTGATTTCTTCCTTTCTATCACTAGGTTGGGCGTTCTCTCCCTCTCTCTTGACAAAAAGCTTCTGGAAAAAGTGGGGAAAAGGTGGCAAAGTCGAAGATTGGTGAAGCTGGCCGGGTATTTATACTAGTCGGGCCGCTCAAGCGCCCGGCGAGCGAGCATCGAGCGGCCGGCTTTAGTTCTTTCCGCTCGAGCGGAGCTCGAGCGGCAGGCGAGCGCGGGGACTTTCTGGGAGGTTCTGAAAAATTCGCTCAGGCGGCTGGCGAGCAGTGGAACTGTCCGAAAGGTTCTGGAATATCCGCTCGAGCAGGGCTCGAGCATGCAGCAGGCGGCTGAGCTTCTGGTTTTCCGGCTCGAGCTGGGCTCGAGCATGCATTAGGCGGGGTAGCTACTGGAAAATAAGCTCGAGCAGAACTCGAGCATCCGGCGAGCGGCGGGGGTTACGGGTGGTGTTTCATTCAACAAAAATTCCAAGATTTTCATTGAGTACTTTTATATTAATTCTATTGATGGGTTGGGAACCTCACAGTCAACCAGTCCTGTGAGCATAGCATGCCGTCCACCCCAAGTACCATCAACAATTCCATGCTGAATCCAGGTGAGTTGTGCATGCATCATACTACTTGCTTGAACCATACTAATAGAATAGTTGTTTCATCTGCTTAGTAGGCTCATCCGAGTGCTTGCATATCATCTCATGACATCAAACGACCTAGACTGCCCCTAAATTGGGTGAATACCCGTTTGCTTGTAACTCAATCTACGAATGGTCAAAGAACCTCAATCCTATATCGAGCGGCCCACATGTGGTCAAATTTGAACCTCAGTCTCGTATTGAGGTGCCTATACGCGATCAAATTTGAATTTCACTCCTATACCTAGTGGCCCTTATGTGGTCAAATTTGGACCTCGGTCCCGTCACCGAGCGGCTCATACGCGATCGAACGCAAAACCTTAGGGGGCTTTTCAATATGAGTGCAGTGACCTCCTTCTGAAGGAGAGAGCACATCAATCGATGACGGTCGATAGATTAGGATCAGATGCACAAAAACTACGACGTCCTCTAATATGACCAAGTGCGAACGGGTACATACGAGCGATGGCCTAGGCTATGCCAAAGCCTGGCAATGATAGCCTGAAGGCTTAGTTGGCAAGTACATTTTCTCAATGCTACGACCTCCTCCTAGCAAAGGTGAGCGCAACTAGCCAGACACATTCGTCAAAGCCCGGCAACAATAGCCACAGTGCTTAGCCAGCGACCATGTCTCCCCTATGCCATGATGTCCTTCTACAGGAAAAAGTGTGGATAGACGAACGTGTCAAGGCAAGTCCAGCGATGGTGGCCTCAATGCTTAGCCGGCGAACCGGTCATACCTGTGCCACGACCTCCTCCTAGCAAGAGCCAACACAGTCCGGTACGCAAGCCCAAATCTGCCCCAGCAGCACTGATGCTTAGCCAACAAGTGAGAAAGCATTGAAAGAAGCTCAACATAAGCAAGAAAAGCATCGGCAACAATGATCGAAATGATCTAGTTCATTTCATTAAAGAATCAGGATATACATCCGAAGGCATCTAATGGCCCCAAAACATACAAGAAGCAATATGTGCCTACAGCCTAATCAGAAGACCTTCCTATGATCGGGGACCTCCTGGTCCACATGGTGCAGGCCCCTGACCGGCACTTGGATGCACACCAAATCGATGCTCGCCTCAAAGCCAAACATTCTCTCTCTAAGCCCCCACTAGCTACAGCCAAGTCCTCCAAAGTTCATCCTCGAATGACGTGATCTAATCCAAAGCCCAACGATTGGTCTCAGCAAGCTCTTGCAATCTCACCTCAGACTCGGACAAAGCTCGGCTCAGATGGTTGACCCACTCCAAGCCCTACTGCACCTCAATAATGGCAGAGTTTACCCAACGCTCCATCTCCTTAGTGTCTTGATTCACATGCACTCGCTACACTCGAGCTATCTTAGACTCCCATAAGCACACAGCCTCCATCACCACATGGGGAACCCCCCACAACTACCAAGTAGAAAAGAGTGATTAGATAGGATGCAGTGAAAAAAGGCACAAGGCACAAAGATCTACAAAGCCTTACCTCACGGGAAACCGAACAAACTCAGCAAGAGGACCCGACAGACTCGAATTTGGGAGGCACCCTTGAAGCCTCTAAGGACCCAGGAATCAGGACGTTCAAGCAATGCCTCTCCTTAACAACAAACACACTCCCCAAGTCGCCTCTTCTGATGTCCTTCATCATGTGCTCATCATCGCTTCTCCCTTCAGTCGAGGGCACCAAGGCAAAAAAAAGGCAATGAAGCAAGTAAAGCTAGAATAACATCGACGTCCTGATGAGCCATCCAAGGTGCAACAGCCAGAAGAAGGAACAAAGAGCAAAGGGTAAAGACATCAGCAAAGCCAGAGAATGCTAAAAGCAAGCAAGGGATTAGTGCTCAAATAGCCGCACGCCCCAGCCTGGAAACATCATTGTTCAATGATGCTGGAGTAGTGCGTCCCCATAGTAGCTGCAACACATGCCCTCACCTTGGCATGTTGTGGCACGTCTTTTCACTGGCACCACTATGACCCATGATGTTCTACCTTCCCGCATGTTTCACTGGTTGCCATTGCATCCTGACTGATGCGACAGTGGCGTAGCCCAATTAATGATGTTCAGGCACACCATTTCTAAAGGTGGCAAGCCGACAATGCTTAGCCCTGGTAGACTCAAGGCTGATCCGATCGACCGGTGCCCTGACCGAGAGTTAGGGCAGACGATTGTGGGTTGGACTACCAGAGGACTGAGGCGCCAGCCAACCAAACAATCAAGTCATCAAGAAGTCAAGCGACAAAATGTGCTCGACCCTGATAGGGTCGAAGCGAGCTCGATCGGTCCCTGTCCTTATCGAGCATAGGGATGAGTTGCCGTGAGCTGAAACACCAAAAGAACAAGTTTTCAAAGCACCCAACTGCCAGATCAGCATAGCCCAAGTGGCCAAAGGCATCAACCGAATGCTCCAATCATTCACACCAAGCAAGAATACTAGAGCCATGCAACAAAGCTAAAGAACGCTCGGTAGTTCCATTCATTAATTCCCTTTACAAAGTACAAAGCCCATAACGGTGGACGTACAACTCAAAAGAAGAAAATGAACACATATAACGATAATCCGACTTCCAAAACCCTACTCTGCTAGGTCAGGCACCCGAAGGGCAAGCAGGCACATGACCATGGAATGGAATCTCAGTTGCCAGAACACTAGGTTCTGAGCAATTGAGAAGATCAGGCTCTTGCACATCGCCTCTCGTAGGCTGTTGAGGCAGGAAGCATATGCCGAAACCTTCCCTAGCAAGAGCATGGGATCATTCACCAGCTCTCACCTGATAGGCGACCACTAGAGATCGTCCACTATGGCAGGCCGTAGCCACCCAAATTGGAGTATGCACTAGACCCAACGTGGCAACGATGGCCAGACCCAAGGTGGACCTAGAGAGCTCCTCTAACAGGCGCTAACAATCCCACATGGACCACAGATGGATTGCCCATCTGCCTAGATGGGGAGAGGAAGAAGTGACCCTCTTTCCCACCGAGGCTGAGCACCCACTCCACTAAGCCACCCCAGCGAGGACTATGTGATGCCAGCTAGGAGAAGTATATGCCGATGACCCTCTATTTGGGCCACCCTTGTTACCGCATGAGACCAATCAGAGCGAGTGTATCATGGCAGACTTCAAATGCGCCTTCAAGCCTCCCGAAACTTCCTTCAATCCTAACCAATGGTAGTGTAGGCTCCATGCCCTCTCCGATCTCTCGCATTACTTGACTGATGGAAGAATGGTTCGTGAAGTAAGGCATAGGATGCCCCTCCATTTAGAGCTGGGGAAGGAGGTCAGCAAGCAAGAATTGCAGAAGATCGCACACATTGGTGCCATTCACCGAGAATCAATAGGTTCACAGAGCAAAATCATCACCAAACATTGTCAAATAGAGCAAAAATTTCCAAGACATATGGGAGAGGAACGCGTGTATGAACCTACACGACGACGTCCCATTATTACATGTCGGGGATTAAAATTTTGAATCTCCTAGCATGGGGGCTAGTGATGGGTCTGATACTATGGGTCAGCCCAAAGTCTGAGATGCAATAGATAGACAGCCCGTCAAAGATGCATCCAAACCCAATATAAGGCCTCTGAGATTCTGATCCCAAAAATATAAAAATTAGGAAGTGCATGGTAATGAATTGGTAAGGCCGGAGTAGTGTGATGAACTTATAAGAGCCGAAATAGTATGCGGCAATCATGAAGGCCGGAATGGCCTTGTGAACTCTTGAAGACCGGAGTGGCCTTGTGAACTCTTGAAGGCCGGAGTGGCCTTGTGAACTCATGAAGGCCAAAGTGGCTTTGTGAACTTTGGATGGCCAGAGTAATATGATGCAAAGGCTAAAGCCAAAGTGACCTTGGAGGCTTGATGAGGCTGGAGTGCATGATGTGGTAGATGGAAACCGGAGTGACTATGAAAGCATGATGAGGCTGGAGTGACATGGAAGCATGGTGGATGCCGGAGTGACTATAGAAGCATGATGAGGCCGGAGGGGCTATGGGAGCATGAAGAGGCCGGAATGATGAATGGATTAAAGAAACCGGAGTGTTCGGTGAAGTAATGACCGGGCGGAGTGGTGATGAGTGGTAATGTGGATGAAGTCAAAGTGTTTGAAGAGGTAATGTTGGCTGGTTGATGTCAGTGATAAAATGTTGACCGGAATAAATTAAGGGCATTGAAAACTGGAGTGAATTCTGAAACAAAATGCCGAAGTGAATTTTGAAGTGATTCTTCCGGAGTAAAATAATTGCTAATAACCAAAGTAATTGAAATCGAAAAAGATCAACTTTGTTAAAGAGTCGGAGTGGATTTAACTACTTCAATTTAATTAAAGTAAGTAAACTACCCCTACCTACTTCGCTAACCTTTTAGAAAGGAAATGGGAGCAAGCAAAGAAGTACAAGTGGTTAACTTGCCCTACTTACTACCACTAATCCCAATACCTATAAATAAGGAGTCTGGGAATTAGGATAGAAGATTGGGCAAACTTTTGGGTGAAAGAACAAAGGACTTCAAGCCAAAATTAAGTAAGAAAATCCATAGATCCATTCCAGGTAAGTGTATCCTATGTTTTCGACGAAATTATGTTTAGAGACTGTTAAGCAATATCGTTTTCATGTTTATTCTCTCTCTGTTACGATAAAGCAATTGATTTTTACATATTGTTACGGCTTATGAATGTATCGTTAAAAATCCTTGATAAAATCACATTAAGGAAGAAGTTCAGTTAATTGCATGGCTAAAAGATACCCGGTTATTTACTTAATTGTATGTTGCCCAGCTATTTCTTTAAATGCATAAAGTTTAGTTGATTGCTGACCTGCATGAAGTTCGATATTGCATGTTTAAACAAATCCAGTCATGATCATGTTTTAAGAAGTCCTGTTGTTTACATGAAAAAGGCGTCCAACTATTCGTATGCAAGAGATGTCCGGTTAATTGTTTATCCGAATAAGTATGCTTTTAAAGGACCTCCAGACTTTTACGCTTTAAAGACCTTCAGACTTTTGATGATTGCTTTTAGAAGATTGTAATTTAAAGAATAAAGTTTTGATAGCTGAGTAGTTGCAGGCCTAAAATGTAGCCGTTTCTGATCACGGTAGTCGAATAGTTGCAGGCCTAAAATGTAGCCGTTTTTCCAAACCATAGTGGCTGAATAGCTACAGGCCTAAGATGTAGCCGTCTATGATTATGGTGGTCGAGTAGCTGCAGGCATAAAATGTTGCCGTTTTTCAAACCATGGTAGCCGAGTAGTTGCAGGCCTAAAATGTAATCAGTTTTTAAAAAGGAAAAGTTTGACCTTGAGCTTAAATTTTAATATGGCAACTTGTCTTCATAAGATTACTTTCGGCCCAGTGATGTTTTGCATGCATGATGATTTAATCTGATTTAGTTGGCTTTGTCTTAAACCTATAATTATTTGTATTTTAACTTGATGGTACACTGCTTAGCATTGCTCACCCCTTTGCTTCTTTCTAACTTTCAGAGGGACAAGAATTTATGGCAGATGAAAAGGAATAAGGCTGGGCGGACTAGCTAGGCTGATCGGGCATGATGGATTAATATAGCTAAATCATGGACAAAAACAAAGAGAGAGAGAAAGTTCATGTGTTTTGGCATATTTTGGGAAACTTTCGTATTATGAGTTTGCTATGTAATGAATCAAGTGTTTAGCTACTTCCGTCAAACTTTATACTTGTGAAATTTTGGTGTTAGTAGCATCTCACTAGTCCGTGATTTGTCATGTAACCGACTAACCTAGTTTCTGGCCAGTCAATTTAACATTGACCAGTGGACCTTGGGCGGCCAGCTTGTGAAGTCTTGCCATTGATCCTGTGCGTGCAAAAGAAAATAAAATAAAATAAAAATTTAAGTCCACCTTTTACCGGATTATATAGTATTATGCAATGTGTGTACGGTAAGCCTAATTAGACGGAGGCCGTATGGGGTAGAGTACGGTCGGTCCGTCACAAGTCCTACCGAGTAGCCCACACATCTTGGCCCATGCATCTCAGCGACCCTCTCCCCGTGAGCAGGCCCATGGGCCCTTGCCCACTGGCTCTAGCTCAGCTAACATGTGACGACCCGAACTTGGATCCCCGAACCCGACCCGGACCGTCACGGTTAAATTCTCGAATCGTCCAAAATCGACAATTACACGTCATCAAACAAATTTAATGAACTCAACAATATCATTTAAGACACAATCCATAAGCATCATCACATAAATATCCATAATACTGATAAATAAATCCAATAAATGCCATCAATGTCATTTATATCAATCCTCATAAATGAATCTTACGAAAGTTGAATAGTAACTAAACTACCAAGATCTTAAATCTCCGTCCGAAGAGTCTCGAACTCTGATATCACTTCTATCTGACGGCTACCCAAAAGTCACGTGATCTACTTGATCTTGATGTCAACCTGTCTAATCTGGAGCCAATAAAATACAAGGGTGAGCCAAGACCCAGTAAGTGATAATAATCAAAAATGGTATACAACAATAACAACTTTGGATATTAAACTATCATGATCTCAATATAAATCTAACCATCTACTACATCCGAGAAAATTACAACACGTCGTAAATACGACTCTAGACAAAATAGGTCCCACGAGACCCGCATATCCATAAACAGCAAGAGTGCCAATAAACAATGGTAATCCCCTGGAATCCGACATCAACGATGATTGGGGATTTCCGCGGTCCATATGTCAACGTGAACGATCTGAACAACAATATCGATAAACAACATAGATTCTACCAAATTCGAATAACGTAAAATCCTATCCATGGATTCTACAAAATATAACTCGTGGATTCAACCAAATTTCAAACTCACGAGATGTCAACAATGATAAAACATCACAATGAATCTCCTTGGACGTTATTCTACCATAGTGACCCAAAGGCCGCGTATTTACGCTCCCGACGGCTGGGTAAGTGCAACGAGGTTATCCATAGTATCCAACTACCCCTACAATCCTCCCAGAGGCTGTACCCGTAGCCTACCGATACCATTTCCGATACCCCTCGCCAATGATATCCCAAATATCATCATCTACGATGGTCACTAGGTTATAAGCATCCATCTTGACTCACTGTACGAAATATCAAGAATTTGATTATCAACTCAACTTTGAGGTCACCACTGTACGAGATAATAAGAATCTCCTTGGATCTTATCCTGCCACCGTGAATCAAAGGCCGTGTATTTACGCCCCCAACGGCTGGGTAAGTGCAACGAGGTTATCCATGGTATCCAACTACCCCTACGGTCCTTCCAGAGGCTGTACCCGTAACATGTCGATAACATCCGTGATACCCCTCGCCAAATGATATCCCTGATATCATCTCCTACGATGGTCACGTGGCTATAAGCATCCCTCCACGATAAACATACCTCATTATCACCATGATACGGAAATCAGTATCGGATAAGTGTAGACCACGCTAAGGTATCGTAGCCTCCCATTCGACTAGATACCTTAGGGTTTTCATACGCTTTCCTTTACCTTGACCGTAGGAAACAAACAATCCAAATACTCACACAGTCAAGTATAACGCAAAGAAAGTTTTGCAATATTAATAATAGGAACGTCATTCGGTGCTGACCAGCCGTACTCACACAATCAAATCCAACACAAAGGAATATCTCAGGACGTTCAAAGGAAATACATGGATCGAGATATGATCGGCTCAATTACTTCATTATTTTTCCATTTTATTTCGAAGCGTTGCCTACAACTAAGGCCAACCATATTTTCTTTTCAATTTTCATCCACGATTAATTTTGCAAGGCTCTAATTAGGCGATTAGCAATATGTATTTCTCCACAAAAATC
>JAODPA010142479.1:0-15724 GCA_025585075.1 Nepenthes mirabilis | reverse complement strand
TTCCATTTCAATGGTGAATGTGGAGTATGGATGGAAGCCTACACGCTGTGCTCGCTGCCAGATGATTGGTCATATCGAATCAAAATGTATGCCTAAAAAGACTAGATTTCATCCTGGCAGATCTCGTCCTAAACCCTCCAATGCTGTCCCTGACGTAAGTGTCCAAGGGGTCATGGCGATGGGTTCTGATAAACCAGAAGAGATCGCTTCTGTTCCTCCATCTTTAGTGGATGGTGATTGCCAATCAGTTATGCCTATGCATCTTGCTACGGGTGGAAGCGGTTTAGATTTGGAGCGCCCTTCCTTTGGGGTTCTGCTTGAATCCCTTGGCCCTCCCCATGCTTTGCCATTGGTTTTTAAAACCCAAGCTATTGCCGAACCTGCTGATGCTCCTGGCATCTCAAATGTAGTGGATGAAGCTGGATGTGATTTTGAGGTTATACCCAGTGTTAGTGTTTCTGCAGAGACTTCTTGGGATCAGGCTGACTTGGAAACTGGCCTGGGCCCCTACTTGACTGTGGCCTCTCCAACGAATGATTCTGAGAGTTCTGAGAATTCGGTGGATGCTGAGTTGGATCTTGAGGTTGGTATCCCCAGGATTGCCTCTTGCCCTGCTATTCTGCAGTTGTGTAATCAGCAAATTGCCCAGCTTTCTGTGCCATCTGATGGGCCCAATTCGGCTGGGATTAAATCTCAAGCTCTCCCTGTTGAGTCACTGGCGCTTACAAGGCCAAGTTCCCTTCCTGTCCCGGAGCTAAAGGCCACTTTGGAACCTTTTGCTTGTGGTCTCCAGAGTGTTCCTACTCCTCCACCCTCCTCTGTTGATTTCGGTCACTCACCATGCCCCTTTCGGATGCTTCTGGATGCAAAGAAAGCCCTCCTGAAATACTTCCTAATGCTTTGGTCATTGATCCTGATTCTGATAGTGATCCTACTCCTAGTTCTATCTCTAGAATAATAAAAAAATATGGCTTAGCTTCTTCTAAGCATGGTGGTTCTGCCCCTAATGTTGAGATTTGCATGGGGAGGGTTGTCGACTACTCTCAAGAAAAATTCCTTAATGTTAATGAGGCTTTGGCTATGGAAAGCGATTCCTGGAAGCCTGCTAGATCTCGAAAAAAGAACAAATCCACAAAACCCAAGGCATCCCCTCGATCCTAGGGGGGTGCTGTTGGTGCCTTCCTTTTTTTTTTTTTTTTTGTGTTCTTGGCTGATAATAAAGTTGTCTGGTTGCCTCCTACCCCTGATTTTGGGCTTTGCTGCCTCTAACTAGGCTGAAAGCTGGATCGTATTGTTGGAGTTTTGTTTGGTGCTATTGCTACACTGATGATGTTGATCAACAGCTCTTGCTACTGAAGATAGCCTGATGCATTGAATGCCATTTGTGCACTGCCTTGGTTATTTTCTCGGATAATGTTACTGATAGCTCCTTTGTTCGGATGCTGTCCCAGATGAACATTTTCGTTTTGCTGGCGGGTTTGAACTTCAGCCATGTACTTGCTGGGTGCCACCTTTGCTGCTGGACCCACTGGTGACTTTACTATGGCCGAGTTCAATTGCTGATTCTATTTGCCGATGTCGACTATTAGCCGGTTTGGATTTTATGTGGCCGGTTTCAATTGCCGTTTTCAATACGGTTTCAAATGCAAACTTGTGGCCGATCTCAATTGCCAGTCTCAATGCCGGTTTGGCTTTGCTGCTCATATGCCGAGTTGGACTCGTACTTGCCGATTTGGAATTGCCAATTTTAGTTGCCGATCTCTTTGCAGGTCTCGCATTACGGACCACTTGCCGAGTTGGATTTGGGTGCCGAATGGGTACTCCAGTCTGCCCCTGCTAAAATGGCAGGCCAAAGGCTGATTTGGGCTTGAGGCCGGTTTGGCCTTGCTGAGCTGGAAATGATGGTTTCAGGAACATATAATATTGTTGGGCTGATGGAGTTCGGTGCTGTTGTTCAGGCTGCTGCGCTTTACTGTGGTCGTGTTCAATTGCTGATATTTGCCGATGTCGACTATTGGCCGGTTTGGATTTTATGTGGCCGGTTTCAATTGCCATTTTCAATACGGTTTCAAATGCAAACTTGTGGCCGATCTCAATTGCCAGTCTCAATGTCGGTTTGGCTTTGCTGCTCATTTGCCGAGTTGGACTCATACTTGCCGGTTTGGAATTGCCGTTTTCAGTTGCCGATCTCTTTGCAGGTCTCGCATTATGCCGAGTTGGATTTGCTGGGATGATGGAGTTTGGTGCTGTTGTTCAGGCTGCTGCGTTGGCTGTTACTTCTGCTGGAGTGGTGAATGGTCTTTCTGGCTGTATCGGTGGAGCGTCGTTACATCCTCGTTGAAGACCTTTTATTCTAAAATAGACAGACTTCATGTTTGGCCGTTTTCAATGAATGTCTTCCCCCTAGGGGACTTTACTCTTGTTTCATCTCCTTGATGTCTTTTGTTGTACTCAGTGGCTCAGGGAATACCCTGACCTTTATGTTTTTTTATTTTCTATTTTCTATTAGATTGCTCCTCTTAGAGGTTTTTTGAGATATTCTCTGATATACCAGTTGTTCGGGGTATGCCCTAACGTATTATATTCTAACTCCAAATCAAAAAACTTGGAGTTATAACATAATTTTTTTGTATATTTATTCTCCCTTTAATCCAAAATACACACTTACTTACCAAAAAAAAAAAATACAACCAATCCTCCTCTCAGGGTAAAAGCACCACTAATTCTGTCCAGTAAAGAATGCACGCAAACAAACAAAAGGTTGCCGTATACGTACATGGCATCGGTTGCCGTTTAAATGCATACTCACTGAGCTAGGTGAGAATGTGGCGTTTAAAATAACATCATGCAACTGCTCGACTTTACTATATATCTTCATAATTAAAATAAATAGTAGGGGTATTCTGTTTTCGGCCCGGCGTTGGTGGGGATTTTTTTATAATTAATTAAACAAAATAATGCACCCATGCATGCGTGCATGCATAACATACACAATGTGATTACAATAGACCAGTCAAATTGTTGTCAGCAACATACAATACGGAAAAGTCACCGGAGAAGCACAGTAGATTAGCTAGAATTGACTCAAAAGTCCCAAACACCCCGAGAAGGCTGACAGGAGTACACAATGCTCCATGCCCTACTTTCATCCACAATGAATACAAAATTATCGATGGGCATGGCAGAGCCGTGTGCTTTGATGCCCATGTAGAGCGTCTATCACGCAACCAAAGAAAAATCTTCATCAAACTTAACGCAGCCTTGTCTCAGTTGCTTTGCTGCCTCGAAATGCTGACACAGAGAAGAACGACTTTGTTGCTGAAATCCAAATGTAACAGTCATTAGTGAAACATATATGACAGTGGAAGGCAAAAGAAAATCTTTGTTTTTGGCAGACGGCATTGTCAATGAAAACCCTGAGAAAATTATCAACTAAGGAGATAACGCCCACTAGAAATGGATTATTGACCTTTAGTGCCAGAGGAAGATGAGACATTGGGTTGCTGAAACTTGTTTGAACTCTGAGCGGAGTTGTTGCCAGTGTTTGAACGTGCTGCACAAAGAATATACCTATATTTTAACTGTAAGCATCTATATGTAGGAAGGCAGATTATTGATCATCTACAATTTATTTGGACCATGCCTACAAAATTAAAATCACATGGCAAGATAACAGACTATATTATCAGCTTCTCCATTTTGGTGGAATTAATGGAAAAGAAGGGAACGAGAAGCACGGAGATACACAGAATATATCGATCTGTTTGATGCCTTGTAGCAGAACTCATACTTGATAGAGAAAGATCGCATAGAGTCCATGAATGAAGTGGTTCATTTAGCAATTTATTTAGGAACAAAAACTAGCAGAAAAGAAAGCATTTATAACCCCTCTACATTTGCATCTATAGTATTTTCACCTTGGTGGATCTTTCTCTCATCCAATAAAAATACGAAATTTAGGGTTACTAATTGATAGAATACTAAGCAATTAAAAATTTTTTAAAACAATATTCATGAAAAGAGTATCCTACAAAAAATCATACAACTATAGGAGCTCCCATCACGAAAAGAAATCATTGATTTCTCCGAATTGGTTAGACTATAAGTGCAATGATTTACTTCATGAGTGAGGTCTCTAATTCAAATTCAGAATGGCCAAGTTAAGCTAAGAAAAATAATAGAAGAATCATCTAACTCGTTCATACATATTCCACTTGGCTTGGGGGATATAGCTCAATTTGCATAGCTCTACTATTACAATTGGGTCATTGCAATTGCATTACGAGATGATAAAAATATTTTGCAATAATCACTAGATAAAAATATTTTTAATGCCAGAAATTTTAATTACTTTGAAATGGTAATTGGAATTATATTAACAACTATTTATTCTTTATCTATGTCATGCCATATGTTCTATGGATACAAAGTCATTTAATATCACAAACTCCTATTTTATTTTTTTAATCTGAAGAAGCAATAGTTGTTTCAATCTCCATCTTCTACCAGCAAGAGGAATTGGCGTTAAAATGAAATTTGTTCTCTCACTGTCAGTTGAGAAAGTGGCAGTTATTCTATCTTTTATATATATATATATATATATAGCTTTCCTTGCATAAAACCACTCATCTTGCTAAAAATTTCTCTGGTTTGCATGCATATCCATGCTAGGTTTGCAACAAGTAACTCAAATCAAAGTCCTTCCTTTGACTAGGAAAATATACCCACAAAGCAAGCGTACCAGAGAGAGGTTTATCAGAGAAATTTCTTTCAAAGGCTTCAGATATAGTGCCTTGCTCCCCATATTTCTTCTCATGGAGAGCAGAGTTCCAGAGAAGATTGTCATTGTTTCTTTTACTAAAGCTTTTGTCATCAACATCATCTTCTCCTTCAGAGGTGCAAGGGCCAGACCAACCAGCCACATTTGTTTCTCCCTTACTTTGCCAAGAAAAATTCAAGAGCCTCTTTAATCCTTTTGGAACATCCTTTTGGTAGACCATAGGAGGATTTTCAGCAGTTCCCCACTCACTAATATCAGGTTCACTGCCTTCTTCAAGAAGCATCTGCGACAAAGGATGACGGACCCGGGCACCTGATGGTTCCATTGCTGCAGGATTGGTTGGAGATACCAATTGAGAAGAAGCACTGTTGGAGCTGGGGATAGGCAGATCCTGCTGACAATTTTCTACACAGGAAGCATGAGAGATGACTGGCTCTTCTTGATGCCGGCTCTCTACCGGAGAGCTAGCAAACCTTTCAATAGTTTCAACAACTACAGAGATTTTGCCCAAGCTCTCTTTATTGGCAAAGTTTGGGAGTCTTGCCACTTGAGTTTCTGGTTCCAAACTAGTATTATTTTTTTCCTGTGCCGTCAGAATCTTATCAATCTGTGGACTGACAAGATCAGAAGCATTAGCAACAATTTCATCCTCTTGTACAGAATCAGGTTTCTCATGCTTGCAAACAGGCTCTTCAGCTTGAGAAGGAACTTCTGTTTTATCAACCATTAGAGAGTTCAGAGGGCTAACTGCAGTAGCATACTGTGCAGATGGTTTCGACTCCAGAGGAACCATAGAACTCTTCTTGAACGTCCTGCTATGAATCCTGGGTTTTAGAGGAAGCACGTCAGTATTATAGTTAGGAGCTGTAAAGCCTTTTTTCATTGTCTTTACCCCATTTGTTGTCATTTTCCGCATATTGTCATTTACCCTTTGCAGGCTTTTTTTAGTATCAACAGGAAATTTCCCCACATCTTTCTGTTGCAACTGCAATCTTTCCACTTTAGGGGTAGGGCATGAAATTGATGCAGATGACTGGGATTTTTGGTGTGATGCTGCAGAGCCAGAAGAAGCTATTCCTTCCAAAGATTTCGCACATGATTCTCCTATAGCTTTCGGTGATGGTGTTGATGGCCATGATTTCCGAGTAGAAGACAAAGAAGAAGCCTTTGGTGAAGCCTTTTTCTGCCCAGCAGGTTTTGGACATTCATTCTTGGAATTTGAAGCCTGAGGCAGATTCTTTACTACTTTCTGTGTTTTATTCACAGGATGTTTCTTTCCACTATTACTGGCAGTTCTAGAAGACATTTCAGCCTTTGTCTTTTCCAAACTTTTCTGCGTTGCTTTGTAATGTGCTTGTTTCTCTGATTTCTTTCCAGATTTCTCGTCAAGTGTTTCATCCCTTGTCTCCTTATATTGATTATAAAGTCCACCTCTTTGCTGTGAGTAAGGATCGAGATTCTCGCTACTATCATCAGGCTCTGTGCTCTGATAGTTGATTCTGATGGGCTTAGTCTCTACCAATTTCATCAGCATCTCATTTAACTCCGCTTCCTTTTTCGGATTCCATTCAGCTTGATCTAATCTATCATCAGTTTTGTCTGCCTGACATACAGGAATGTCAACTTCGGTTGGATTAGGAATACTTCTATCACTAATTTCCAGTTCCTCACCAGCCTTAGCAGTTTTCACAGCTTCAACAACTCTAGAATCAGGACTAACACTTACTTTTATTTCAACTGTTTTATTTGCACTATCTTCACCTATTAAATTAGTCCCACTCCATGAAGTGGTACATTCAGGAGCATTTGGAGTTACACATGGGGCAGATGAATCGCCCATACCAGCATTCCATCTTCTCAATACAAGCTTGTGTGTACTGGCAGAATTATCAATCAGCGACATCCTTTTCTGAATATCTGCTGCTTGGTTGCTCTGTTTGCTTTCAAAAAGATTGATAGTGTCTTGAACACTCATCCTCTTTACATCGCACTCAGGATTTTTATTTGTGAGTTCAGACTCTTCCGCTAGGCATCCATTTGGAGCAGCATCTCTATAAGGCCAAGGCCTTTCTCCGGAAGGAAAATAATTAAGGTTTCTAATATTTACTGCAGGGGCCCGATGCAATCCAGACCTCCCTACTTGTATTCTCTGCATAGGAGAAGCTGACCTTCTAGGAGTTGCAGATCTTATGAGAGTTCGCCTTCTTTCAGCACTTGGCCTATCCTCCTCACTTGAGTAAGAAGACTCCTCGCCCTCTGTTGAGCTTTCTTGCTCATTCTGCACAACTTTTGCAGGGGAGGCACCATAGATTACAGGTCTACCAGATTGCAAAATTTCTGATTTTTGGACATCTATGCCTGTCTGGTTCACAGTTAACGGGCTCCCCCCACCCCCTTGTGTGCTGCTTTCCGACATAACATGCACTATTCAAGTATACTCTTATGAAAAAAACACTGATCTCATGCAGCATCACAGACCACATATACCATGCTGCGAACTTGGTAATTATGTTCTGGCTTCCATAACCATTCCTTGAATCACATGTAACTGATAACTTGTCACAGAAAATGAGCAACTTGGATGTTTTGCCACAAATCTGACGCTTCAGAAGACTCTTGGAAATATAAAGAGGAAGTAAGAATCAGTTGCTAAACTCATGATCCTATTGTCGCAGAAATTAACTGCATTATATAGGAACAATCTTCCCAGTCCTTTAAAATTATTTCTGGAAGTCCCATAAGTTAGACAGATCGATTGAAGTACCATAGATTTACTACTACACAATGTCCACAAAATTTCGCAAGATCAACTATTCCTTTAATGGAGTAGGTGGTTTCAGCCAATAGGTCATAACTTAAAAATAATTCTTCCCTTAGTGGTACAAGCCTGAAATCCATTGCACACAATAACTCATTCCAAATAGCATACATGCTGCAGTTTAGTGGGCATGTCACAGGCCAAAATCCAAAGAAAAATGAAAGAGAGAGAAAAAGTATATAGTAACAATAAAAGCACTACTTTGAGTCATTGGCTGACCAAATGTCATTTTCAGACCGTTAACATGCCACATATCAAGTGAGATTATAAGTATGCAAAATCACACGACATGATTTAGAGCAGAAGCCATTACTTTTGGAGTGGCTGCACTACTTTGAGTCATTGGCTGACCAAAGCTCATTTTTAGACAGTTAACTTGCCACATATCAAATGAGATTATAAGTATGCAAGATCACATGACTTGATTTAGAGCAGAAGCCATTACTTTTGGAGTGGTTGCCACATCCTTTAATTTTCAACTCTCTGTCAAAAGGGACACAGATCAATATCTATTCATAGCTGGATAGGGAGAATTCAATTGAATGGAGCAAATATAAAATGTATGTGTAAAGAAAAAGTAGCCCGATGATTGTATTTCTTATTGACACACAATGTGGCAAACTAGTAACAGTAGTCCATAAGTCTGTAATTATGCAAATTGGAATTTTAGTTTTACATAGGCTTGCAATTGGATACTGAATAGGCCTTGTGGCAGTAGAATACAGTATTTGTAATGATGGAATACCTAAATTATAAGAAATAATTTAACATGGAAAAAAATTTCAAAATTGTATCAGGAGAGTGCTTCGACATGAAAACAGTGCCCAAACTGTTGAAGAATATTGATCTGATCTGAATCTTAATTAAAGTGGGATGTGCTGAAAGTTGAGATGTGTTGAGATCTTCAACCATGTTGAACCAGGCCTTGAGAATAGGTTTGTACATCGTTTTGGGTTGATTCTGAAAACCCTTCACACTGATGAAAGGCCCTTCATGGCCAAACCAGGGAATCAAAATGAATGAGGTTGATATGAAACAACCCAGCTGTAAAACAGCCATCATCAGTTAGGTTGGCCTGTCTCTGCTGGTCCATAAGAACCCTGGTCCACCCCCACCTAATTTTGATGTCTTGGTGATATCCTAACTGATTTGGTCAATGCAATTTGGTTATAGAGGTTATTATGTTGCCAATAATCAAATGAGAAAAAAGAAACCATTTTGGGTGGAATGCCCATGGCGTCCTCTCAATCTGACTTGGAAGTGAACAGATGTCACATTTAAGTTCTTAGGTGAGCAATCTTCAACTGGGAAATTTGTTTCTGGCCTCTTTACATTTATCCTGCCTGATCCCTGAAAGTGCATGCTAGAAATGATAGGTCTTTCAACCCATTGCATAAAAATCCTGAAAAAGGTCACAGCAGGAGACTGAAGACTGAAGAAAGTTGTTGGGTTGGTGGTCTGCAATTTCGAGAAGCATAACATGGAAGGTAGAAAAATCAGGGAACTATAACTAAGGAATATAATGACTCTAATAACAGAAAAGACGAGCGATAAGTTTGTTTCAAGGACTTAAATATCACTTCCAACTCCGAAAAAAACATGCATACCCTAGGATATATATGGTCATGGAAAGTAGAAAAATCAGGGAACTATAACTAAGGAATATATTGACTCTAATAATGGAAAATACAAGCAATAAGTTTGTTTCAAGGACTTAAATATCACTAAAGTAAATATATTCCATGTCCAAAAAAAAAAACAAAACATGCATATCCTAGGATATATAGTCAGTCATGAGGAACTTGACTATATATTATGGGATCCGGTTTACAAAAAGTTGTAAGAAGCCAATATGTTGTCTTCTCTGAAGACCAAACCGTTGAATATGGCAAGAAAGTTGTGAAGCCAAGACCGACTGCAGAGAGTCTTAGACTTTGGTTCTGTGCCTTCCACTATAGAGAATAGAAATGGGGACATGCACGTGGAGATCTGGGTGTTGCGGCTGATGAACAACCACTTGATCAGGTTGATGCGTTGGAAGAGCATGTTGAGCAACCTCCTGCAGAACCTCAGCTGAGAAAGTCGACTTGGCAGCACCAACTTTCACATAAATACCCCCTCACCCTAATATGTGATGTTTACAGACAGGACAACCTGATTGCAACCTGGAGGCCAAGGAGCACAAGCACAAGCACAAGGGGGAGTGGCTGAAATGCATGCAAGAAGAGATGAAATTCTTCCATGAGACCACAAATTCCAGCTGATGAATATGCCAAGGGAAAGAAAGCCTTAAACAACAAATATGTGTTCAGGCTGAAGGCTAAGGAAAATAGCTCACAACCGAGGTACAAAGAAAGTTTGGCAGTGAAGTGATTTAGTTAAAAGAGGGCATTTATTCAAAGAAAAACTTCTCTTGATTGGTGAAGGTATCTTCAATTCAGGTTGCTCAGGGTCTTGCTGCAAGTCTAAATTGGGAAGTATAACAACTTGATATGAAGGAGGCTTTTCTCCAGGTCCTGGATGAGAAAATCTATATGGAGCAGTTTGGGTTTGTTCAGGCCATAGGAAAGGTACACCCAGTGTACAAGATGAAGAAAATTTTATGAGGACACAAGCAATCACCTGGATAATGGTACAAGAAGATTGATTCTTTCAAACCACAGTATTTCAAGACCAATTATGATCAGTGTGTATTCATGACAAAATTTTAAGTTAAAACATTTTATTTTCCTCTTGTTGCATGTGGATAACATGCTGATAGATGGCCATGATGCTAAGAAAATAAGAAACTTCAAAGGAGAGCAAAGCAAGTCTTTTCGGATGAAAGACTTGGGACCAGCTTAACAAATCCTTGGCATGAGAATCATTCATGACAGAAAGATAGTACAGCTCTCATTGTCCTAGGAATGTATGATGAAAAGTCGCTTGAAAGATTCAACATGAGCAAGTGCAAATCAATGCGTTCTCCATGCAATGCCATTTCAACCTGTACTCCACACAATGCCCTACAAGGGAGAAGGATAAGGAGGAATTGGAGAATAACCCTATGCATTCATCATGAGCAATATGATGCACGCTAGTGTATTGACATGTTATTGTAATAGCAAGTCAATTCCTCTCCTGCAAGGTAGAGAGCATTGGTCACCTCAGTGGCACCTCTAGATTTTTCCTTCGCTTTGGCAACAGTAAACCCATTCTCCACAGCTACACAAAAACAAATTTGGCAGATGATGTTGATTCGAGGAAATCCACCTTAGGGATCTTGACGACTATGTCAAGGGAGTTGAATCATGGTAATGTAAGCTAGAAAAGTGTTTTTCTTCGTCCTCGGTTGAGGCAGTGTATTATTGACATCATAGAATAAAATATCAACTGAATCTGATACATCATCCTAGACATATCGGTATTAGGTTCCCAAATACTAATATTTTCAATACCATGACAAAATCGATATATTTTCATATCATTATATATCATGATATATATCAAACTATATCCCTAATATGTGGCCAATATATCGGTCAATATGTGTCTACTAGCTTACAATTCACAAAAAGTTATTTAGTTCAATAAATCCAATACCAATAATATTATTCAATATGCATAATATTAATATGGTTGTAACCGATTCCAATACCAATACCGATACTGATAGTATTATCCATAATCTCCATTTAAGAGGCTAGCAAAAACCTCTCATGGATGAAAACATTTCTGCAAGAGTTGGGCCAAAAGCATTAAGAGTTTGCAGTCTATTATAATAGTTAGAGCACCATACATCACAACAGATATTTATCATTTCAACATTGCTCTAACCTCATCGGTGTAAGGTATCACTGTATACAAGTAGCCTTGGAGATGGAAGAATTTCAACCGGTGAAAATACATACCAATAAGTTAGTGGGCTTGAAGAAAAATGGTCAGGATTGTGGAACTTCCCAATTAGTTGTGAGAAGGAGATTTGTTATAGTGAGACACTATCGTGAAAGTTTTATGTTCTTGTACACAGTATTATATACTTGTTTGAAATCGGCATGATTTGAAAATCGAGTAATTCGAAGGTTTGGAAGCTTGGGAGTTCGGAAATTCAATAGCTTGGGAGCTTAGAAGTTTAGGAACTCAAGAGTTTAGGGCATTCGGCTCTTCCCAAGGGTGTCAGGTATCTCGATCCTCGATCATTTATAGAACCATGACTTTTAGGGAAACTCGACATTTTTCAAGGTAATTAACATTGTGGATTTCTCACAAATTTCCAAACTCATCTATAAAAGAAGATATGATGTTAAGGTTTTGTACAAACAGATCGATCAATCAACTCACTGAGAGAAAAAGGTAAGAGCGACAAGAAAGGAGGAGGAGAAAAGTTGATGCCATCTTCACTTGATGATCTGTGACTGATTTGCAATCATATTTCTGCAATTTCCTGGGGGTGTGATGCGAGTCCCACATCGGGGAGTTGGAGGCACAACCTCCAGCTTATAAGTTAGGGAGCTCTCCCTCCCATCAGGCTGGTCTTTTGGGATGGGCTCTCCCCCTGGCTTGTGCTCGCCTCTCTGGTGCTCTCATTGAGACATGCCCAGCGTCGGAAAGGACTACCTGCGGAGGGGCTAACCTGCTGCCGGTGTGCCGGGGCGGAGTGAAGTATCGCAGAGTGAAAGCCGTCGAGGTCGCGGTTGTTGAAGGACGGAGGAATGATGCGAGTCCCACATCGGGGAGTTGGAGGCACAACCTCCAACTTATAAGTTAGGGGGCTCTCCCTCCCATCAGGCCGGTCTTTTGGGATGGGCTCTCCCCCTTGCTTGTGCTCGCCTCTCTAATGATGCGAGTCCCACATTGAAAAGTTAGAGGCAAAACCTCCAGCTCATAAGTTAGTGGGCTTTCCCTCCTACTAGACCGGTCATTTGGGATGTGCTCTCCCTCTGGCTTATACTCGCATCAAATGGTGCTTTCATTGAGACCAGTCCTGGCCCGGAGAGGGCTACCTGTGCTGAGGGTTCTGACCGGAAAGGGCTACCTGCGGAGGGGCTGACCTGCTGCCGATGCGCCGAGGCGGAGTAAAGCGTCGCAGAGTGAAAGCCGCGAATGAAGTGTCGCAGAGTGCAACCGCCGAGGTTGCGGCTATTGAAGGAAGAATGAATGATGCGAGTCCCACATTGGAAAGCTGGAGGTTCTCATAAGTTAGGGGGCTCTCCCTCCTACTAGACCGGTCTTTTGAGATGGGCTCTCCCTCTGACTTATGCTCGCATCAGGGTGGTTCCAAGCATAGATGCAAATATATTAGTTAGATTTCCTTTTGTATTTTGCATAGTGCTCATTTCGGTATGTCTAATGTGCTAAGGGTTTGAGTGGCTCAAATCCACCTTGTGATAAGGAGTTCGTTGCATACCTATTATTGAAATCTATGAAGCACAGACACTCTTTGAGGCTTAAAGTATCAGTATTTAACACGTATCAAATACCGAGACGCCTTAGACACACTGGGACCATGTCAGACACACTCCGATAGATTTCAAATTTTTAGTTTTTTTTTATTTTTTGAGTTCGACACATTCCAAACAAAATCTAGACACATCCCAACACATTTTAGACACGTTGAGTGATTTTATAATTTTTTAAAAAATTGTGTGCTATTTTGTAAATTTCAAAAGATGTGGGCAATTTAATCATTTTGAAAACTTGAAAACCCTACTTCTCTTTTTTCAATTCTATTGATAGTGCCCAAGAATTTTACTCACATGGTCGCTATAGTATAGATACGAAGAGTTGGTGAGTTTGTCTATGGTTACGTGTGCCTTTGCTCCTATCCCTATCTTTAAAGATATTTATGCAACCACCTTTGTCATTATGTTGTAAGAAAAATATAAGTACTAACTCCTTTGTCCATTTATTGATAAGGAATAAAATGACTCCAAAACGAGTCGAAATTTTGATTTTCATTCATAACAATCTTCATATACTTTCAAAAAAGAGTCCATAATACTTGCAAGAAGAAAGTAAGATATGGGACGTTTGTGGTGGTGCATTTTCATTCACTCGGTGATATTGAAGAGTTAGAGATTGTACACCTCTCATTGGATGAGCCAGAGTTAGACTGTGCTATTTTCGCCGATGATGATGATGGAAATGGAGTGTTATTATCCTTATATAAATACATACTACTTCTTCCTATGATTTTTTTGTGTGTGTGATTCAAAAAATATACATTTTATTTCAAATTTAGTATAAAATAATAATATTCATTAATTAAAAAATAAACCATAATTTTAGCATACTTGTCATGTTCTTAATTTTTAGAAAAACAGCGTGTCGGTGTCGTGTCGCATTCATATCCCGTGTTAGTGTCTGTGTTTCATAACTTGAAATTATAATGGGAGATTATACGGACGTAGGTCCCATGGTTTTTTCCTTTCACATGGAAGGGATTTTCCATGTAAAAGTATAGGTGTTATGTGTTTTACTTGTTTTTTGTTAATAGTTACTGTTCTTGTGATTAGTTTAGCCCTTTTTTCTTTGCAAAAAGGAGGGAAAGGTAGTTTTCCAACATGGAGGTTACCATCAAGAATTCCCTTATACTCCCATCACCCAAACATAGAGCATGTGTCAGGTCAGGTTCACCCATCATGGGCGCCTGCCCAGATCCATACCCTAGCATCATATATATTTGACGTATCCTGTGATCTAATAGCTTAGATTCCTTCCTAGGATCAGCGCTTCATGCATTAATAAAATAAGAATTACTTCTAGTTACATGTCTTAGTAATCTTTCTATTCAAGAAAGAGGAGTACAAGTAAAGAAAAATAAAAGGAGGGGAGGAGAAGATCTGATCTGTTTTAGGAAGAAATCTGAATCGCAAAGAAATCCAGATGTGCATCAGGTGAGTAGAGAAACAATTTAACCCCAATATGAGATTTAATACTGCAATTTTTCAAGCTTTAGCACAAAAACAACCCGTTTATGTTTGTCTGGAAGTGTAAAACTATTTTATAGGTAAATCACATCAATAAAAACTATTCCCAATCTCCATTTCAGATGTAAAGGCAGCTCGCGAGTGACGGACCAAAGGACAGATCCGGTAGCAGAACAGAAAATGTTACCACAGCATAACCCAGCTATTATAAGCCACCGAGAACCGGAAAAAAAAAAAAAAAAAACACAACAAATGCTTAAACTACTATGAGCATAAGTAGTAGAGAAAAGGCTCAATCAGATCCGATAATTTCTAAAGAATTTTGGGATTAATGCCGGGAAGCAGCTACTTAACAAACTAGTTGGGCAGAACCGAAACAGAAACGGGAAAACGCGAAGCACATTGCTTTCAAAATTACGAAATTGGAGCGTTTATACCTGAAATTAGTCGTTGGCAGCGTTTTGAGCAGATAAAGACGACAGATTTTTTGGATGAGTTGTAGAATGCAAGCACCGGATTTCAAATTGAGAGAGAATGCGTGTGTGTGGGTGGGTGTGCGTACGGTGCATGCAAGATGGAGAAAAAGTGAGCAGAGTACTGCGGGACGACGGGTGTTCCTTCACTGAGGAAGCAATTCCAACAACCATGTACAAATTATTAAGAATTCAAAAAATCATAAATTTAAATCAACTAGTAAAACTCGTGATAAGCGTAAAACTTGTAGTAAGTGTACTTTTCTGTATTTAATATACTAATAACATATTATCTTTTTCGTTTTTTTAAGATATTTTAGGCAGATTACTGTTTTTTCTTTATGCATTTAGGTGCATTAGATTAGAGTACGATTGCAGAAATTGTCCGTAAAACCTTCACACATGTCATCATGTCGCTTGATGTACACGCTCAGAAAAATAGGAGTTGGTGTGGTTTTTTTATAAATTTTTTTATGGGCAGGTTTAAAGCAATTTTTTATTCTTTTCCACGATATTATCACTTCAAAACTATAAAAAAAAAAAAACCCAAAGTAGGGCTTTTAATTAATTAAATTTAAAAACTAGATTGACCTTTAGAGGTTAAAGGAACCATGGCACCACTGCCTTCTTCGATTAGGGTAAGCCACGTCAATATGGCTATTTTGAATTGCACGATCCACCGATTTATATTCATAGTTAAAGAATAGTATTTTATCTAATTGAATAAAAGATAAGGTTGTGTGCC
>JAODPA010142468.1:0-15724 GCA_025585075.1 Nepenthes mirabilis | reverse complement strand
CTTAATAGAATGTGTTAGATTGATAATATTGCCAATTGATAATAAAATAGAATAAAATGGATTAATATTATATATGACGGACCCTATATAATAATACGGCTCGAGTTTAAAATTTTTTATTTTATGTGCTCATGGGCGGATAGAAGCTTGCTTAGACATGGGTTTAAATTCGTTTTTCTATTTATTGGGTTCTAATTTTACATATTTTTTGTGAACTATTATTGTGGTAAATTTCTTTAAAATGTTTTGATTTTGGTCTTTTTTAAAAGTATATCTTGTAATGCAAACCCCTGGAGTTGATGGAATGGGTTTCAGATGCCATGACACGGCAACATAATTGCTAATAATGGGGAACAAAGTTAGTTTAAAGATAGGAGTGATATAATTGGCATTTAATGTTTATGAATTTATGTATGATATAAATTTGGCATTGATGTAAATTCGATGATAAATTAAAATTAAAATTGATAATATGATAATTAAAAATACAATAATAAAACTTGAGAAATTATTCGCCTTTTAAATGGACTCACCCACATTTAGTTATCTCTTGGAAATCACTTAGCTAAAAGTTAAAATTTACTCAATCAATATAACTTAGTACTCTTTAATTTAAGGAAAATAACTCACTTTATTTAATTAAATTTAGCCTCCCTAACTCAGAGCCCTACATTTCTTTGAATAGAAATCGAAAATAGAATAGAAATCGAAAAT
Source organism: Nepenthes mirabilis (assembly GCA_025585075.1). Taxonomy (NCBI): domain Eukaryota; kingdom Viridiplantae; phylum Streptophyta; class Magnoliopsida; order Caryophyllales; family Nepenthaceae; genus Nepenthes; species Nepenthes mirabilis. The sequence continues at coordinate 15,010 of JAODPA010142468.1, read as the reverse complement.
AGTGTTGGGGATCACTCCCGTGAAGAAGTCCGTATGATTGAATAACTCAGGCGGAGCACGAAAGTACCATTTGTATAAAGAAATGAAGTTCCGGTCAACGGAGAGGTGACCGGATGGACGGGCAACGGATGTTGACCGGATGGGCGGCCAACGGAGAATTGACCAGTTTGGCGGTAAAGTACGCCGGTTTCACTGACAGATTTCAGAAGAGCAAATTTTTTCAGGCAGTCAACAAGGGCGTTGATCGGTCTCGTGAAGAAGGCAGACGGCCAACTGTGCGCCGCCTGCCAGGAAATGCAAAACAGTGCCAACTCAGCAGATTTTCTGAAGATATATGATCTCAGACGATTTTGCAGGAGCCGTATTTTTGGACAGAAGAATATTCATATTGTTGGAAGGAATTATTTTCTGTCCTTTTGTGTATTGAATATTGCCCCATATATCTTTTATGCATGTAGAGTGCCTCGGTACCAAAAAAGAGAGAGTAAGAAAAAAACGGTGAAGAAGTACTCTTCGATTTCTCTTTGTTCTCTACTATTGTCTCCAAAAATCTCACATATAGTGAAATACGTTTCAGTGGATGGATTGTCTCGTGGTTTTTTCCTTAATTGAGAAGGATTTTTTACGCAAAATTCTTGTGTTCATCGTTCTTCTTCGTTCTCTTTTTCTCACTGTCTCGATTTAATCGGGAAAGTAGGCCTTCCTCTTTCTCAACAAATAGTGAGGAGATAACAAAATAGGATGAGGGTAGCTTCAAGGTCCTGCGCAGCTGAACTTTAGAACATTGTGCACAGCACAGCTTTGGAGCAATGTGGGCATTAATGCTGTCGCTTGCCTGCACGGAAAGGATAGTCATATGCCTTGATTAATGTTGTTTCATGGAAATCTGCTGCAGCTGTAAGGAATTTTATTTGGGTCAAACAGCATATCTCAATCGGGTCACTCAGGTTGACTTTCACTGCTATGAGATCTCGTATTATATTATCTTTTTTCTTTTGGAAAGAACTCATCCTCAAGTTAATCTTATAATATGGGATTAAATCAACAATGTTAAAAGTCAGGATAATCTCTATATTTTCAAGCATCTCAATTTGATAGACATTTTGGCTGATATTTTTGATGATTTTGTATGGTCTGATTTTTCAATTCTTGAGTTTGTGATAAATTTTGACGGGATGTCATTCTTTACATATATATATCACGAGGAGATGGCCTTTATTGAATTTAACTTGTCATTGGTCTTAATCAATCTGGAGCTTATACTTGCCGTAGGCTTTAAGTAGATCTGCGTAGATTTGAGCACGTATCTCTTTGATGTGAGTTGTGAATTCTTCAACATCCATGTGAGTTGGACCAAGGTTTGGGATCGGAGTGTAGTCTAGAACGTGTCATAGGTTGCTACCATAGTTTATCTCAAAGGTGTAGAACTAGCTTGATTGCTTCTTTCTAGAGTTGTAGGCAAATTTAATTCAGGCAAGCATTATATTCCGATTGCGGGTGTTGTCTTCCAGGAGGTTATGTAGCAGATTTCCCAAAAAATGGATAATAACATTGGTTTGGCTCTCCATTTGAGGGTATCTAGTGCATGAAAATTGAAGTTTTGTCCCGATAATTTTCACTACGTCATCCAAAAGTGTCTAATAAAATGTGTATCTTGGTTGGATGTGATTGTAATAAGACTCAGTATAAGCCCAAAACCCAGTTGAAGAATATCCATGCCACCAAGGAAGCTACAATGTTGTGCCTACAAGGTGAAAAATTTGTCACCAAGGAAGCTACAGTGTTGTGCCTACAAGGTGAAAACTTTGTCAATTTAGAGCATCTGTCAACTACAATAAAAATAAAGTCATACCGCATTTAGTGCATGGTAAGCCAAGGACAAGTCCATACTGAGATCTTTCCGATGCCTAGTTGGAACAGGTAGTAGTTGGTATAGCTCATGGCTATGTTTATCGCCCTTAGCTTTTGGACGTATCATACATTGACGAATAATCTAATTAATATTTCAAGATATTTTAAGATATCTTAAGATATCTCAAGACATATAAAATATAGTAAACTATTTTTTTATGGTTTGGGTTTGAAAAATTGTGGATCTTCAATTTGGTTCTAGAATTTTATACTTGATTAGGATATTGATTAAGACAATATACATATATCATAATTAATATCATTGCTATGATATTTTGACAAATTAAAGATAATTATATTATATTCTAAATTAGAGGAAGCAAAAATTAGTTTGTTGAAAGCCCCTTAGGAAATCAGCTATTATCAAGTGATGAGTTCTAAGTTGTTAGTTAACTAATCATTGTGACAACATCATGATAGTTAATTGAAGACCTAAATTATAGGCAACCACATTCAAAATTCTAATAAGGTAAACATCCTTGTAGGGCTTGGTTGTTTTGAAACCCAGTTAGGGATTACTAGTAGATTACATAAGTGGAAACACCCAAAATAAATGGTTAAAATCCCTCACCTACAATTATGAAAGAGTCTACTTAGTGGTGCTCAATTGTAATGGAGGATGTTGTTTCAAGTTAAGAAGCTCTTTCGACGAGGCTTGGATAAATTAGCAATTTGAGGATAAATTCTAAAATACTAAATTGATAAAGTTATATTTAGAGATTGATATGCCTCGTCTGGTTATTATTATGGGTGGTAATCTTTTAAATTTTGTTAATCCAATTGAGTAAATATAGTATTGATTTCAACCACCTAGAATTAATTACACCTTAGTCTTTCTAACCTCCTAAATTTTAGCCTATAGCTAGCTTGGTTAGCATACTTTCAACCTGTAAATGAACTGGTTAGAGTTATATGGCAAATTAATATTAGAATGTCGGAATAAAATTTCAATAATTGGATACTTCATTATTCATCTTAGCATCTTGGCTAAAGGGGTCATTTTGAAAAAAAAATTGCCCTTTTTCTATATTAGAAAAATTTTGGGTCAAAGATTCACATAAGATAATAGTTAGTGGTTAGCCCAATATTAGGGCTCAATTGTATCTTGGAGAAAATGTTAAGTACATTAGAAAATAAACAAAGACTTGTTTTTGTTGGGGTCACTCTCATGTGAAAAAATATAATAGTGACATTTTTTAAGCAAGCATTGACCGGTCAACATATGTTAACTGGTTGAGAAAAGAATTCGATCAACTATATGTTGACTGATTGAGAAAAGAATCCGGTCAACTTGTTGTTGACCGGCTAAGGCTGCACAAAGTAATTGACGATAAGGACTTTGTGCGAATATTGTTCTAGGACTTGTACAGTATAGTTCTGAAGACTTTGATGAATGCCTGATGATTCTGATGAAAGTATAGTGTAGACTTGACACTTGCACAGGAATGACTTCAGGTGGACAGCCAACCGGTCATCTTTCTATTGACCGGTTGAGATAAAAAACTAGTAAATGGAACGTTAATCGGCTGTGAGGAGAAGACAGTAAATGGATGCTTGATCATTCACAAGAAAAGCTGTATGGCCTGAAAGTGCACGTGGATACCAATTTAGAAGATTGATTAGGTATGAGAGATTTCTGGAGAATATGTGCAATCTCTATAGAGTAGGTACCATTTCTGTAGAGTACAATATTTTACAGGATAGTTGTAGAGTTGTACATGTGTCAGGTAGCTACCTGTACGCACAACCTCCATAATGTCTAGGCGGTTATTTAGACAGCCTATATATATAGAGAGAGAGAGCTCTATGATATGAAACATATTAGTGAGAAGATTCTCGTGTGTGTAAGTTTCTAAGTGTGAAGAGAGAAAACACTGTGATCTATTTATGCTCTTATTCTCTATTCTCTTTTCCTGTGGCTTGTATAACTGAGAGGATTTGTATAATCGTGAAATTTATGTAGTAAAATTTATTTGTAGATTTTGTGGCCCGTGATTTTTTTTCTTATTTTAGAAAGATTTTTCATGTAAAATATTGGTGTTCTTCTTCTCTCTATTATTTTCTTCTACTCTACTACTTATTCTTATCAAGCCGGTCAGACACCGTTTTTCCAATAGTTTTTTATACACTGTAATGGGGCATATTGTTATTTAGAACTTGGAAATGTAATAATGATCTAAGATTTGTTAAAGCAAACTAGTTGCTTGTTAGCTCAACTTTGGCACTAGGTTACACTAAAGGAGGAATATAATTAACCAATTCCTCCTAGCTCTAACTATTCACCCCCCACATCTCCATTGCAGAAGCTTATTTGCTAGGTTTGTTGGCTTGAATTTTGGCAACTATTCTCCTTTTATTTAAAATCCTAAGGAGGGAAATAACAAGCTCTCTCCCTGGACCATATTGCCTATTTAAACTCCTTGAGCCTCTTGTCATCACACCATTTTGCCATCTTTTCCAAGTGAAGTAAGGAGAGAAGAGGAACCAATTGTGAATGTGATCTGTGAGAAAGAAGGGTAAGACAGAATATTCAACCCTTGAGGCAAACAGATTGATGACATTCTTTCTTTTTTCTTTTATAATTTGATTCATATTTTTTTTTTCAATTCCTATCATAAGGAGTCATACATTTATGATAAAATAGAATTTATGACAATCTAAAATAATTTTTATAGAGATGACATACAAGAAATACATGACATTCAACCGACGTTTAGACGTTACTACTTCTAGTAGTAGCATTTGAACACCGTTCAAGCACAATACGAACACTGATCATACTGTTGGACTTATGTACTCTTTAATTTATTTATTTTTATAATTTGTTATAATTTATTTGATATTATGTGTATTTTAGATTTGTTTGATGGTAGTATAGATGTATATGGATCTATACTTATATTTATGCGTGATAATATATCTAAAATAGAGATTTTAAGGTCTAATATTTGAATGCCATTCAAGTGTCGTGCAAATACCAGTCAATAGATTGAGAGATTTTATAAATTCAAGTGGTGTAAGCAATTTTTCTTGATATTGTCTAAATGTATAGCTATTATATGTCCATAGTGGTAACAATAATAATGTAGTTGAAGAATTAGATTCGATTTTCTTGAAGGTTCAGGCTTAGCATGGGTTGGTGGAGAAACTACTGTTTGAATGTTGGAATTGAGAATGGGATTCCATATGAACATATTCAAAATTGAGGCTTAAACCATAGGTTTTGATACCTAGGATTGAGATTTCAGTATAAGATGACATGTGAGATAATATTTGTGGGCTTTAGTGAGAAGTGACTGCTTGAAGTATTTAGATACTTATGATGATTCCTCAATTTTCTTGTTTTCATAGTTTCATTGGCGTTGCTTTTCAAATCATGTGAGTATGTTTCTCAGTATACCATAACTAATTAAATAAGAATATAAAAAAACACTAAAATAAGAATGTGCTTAGAGTATTGGATAATCCAAATGACATTACTAAACCACTGGTAAAGCCATTTCACTTATCTTAAAGTTATTCCATTGGCCATCCGATTGACAATACCCATTGTGAAGGTCCATTTTTTAGAATGATTGTGTACTGTGTGGCATATCAAGCATATCATCAAGTCAGCGAATTAGTAATCTATATTTGAGAGTGATTTTGTTTATTGCACGATTGTCAACAAAAATTCTCCAAAAGCCTTCCTTTTTTTGGAGTGAACAATGCTGCAATGGTGCATGGATTGAGACTTTCTTGTATGAGTCCTTTTTAATGTACTTATCATTGTAGTTCTACGTATTCCCAAGGGCTCATATAGTAATGGGGCTTATTTGACAAACTAGCTCCACGGACTAAATTGATGCGGTGTTTGATGCGTCACATGGGTGTTAACCTATTGGGCAACTCAGCAAGAGCAAGATCTAAGAATTCCTTGATTAGATTTTGTACAGCAAGGGGAGGAAGATGTGATTTTTCCATCCCCACAGCGAGTAAGACAAGTGCATAGGGTGTAGGCTAATTTGTATGCCTCCTTAAATTCTTTGAGAGAGAGCAAACCGGCGGTCTTCTCCAGGGATTGCATAGCTTCCTTTTAAGGATTTTTGTAATAGTATCACCTCATGGCAATAAAAAGAGTATGAGTTATGATAGCCATCATGTTGCACGGATCAACCAAATTGCCATGTTCGTCCAAGTAAGATGTGGCATGCGTCCATTGGAAGAATATCTGCAACCACTTTGAACTCATGCCTGCCAATCAAGAAGCTAACTCAACACTTTGCTTGAATCGCAACTTCTCTTCCTTTTCTTAACCATGATACATTTACAAGTCAGTGGATGCTTATTGCACTTTATATGCTCATCTTCTTAACTATCTCTTTAGAAATTAGGCTTGTGCAACTTTTGGAGGTGATAACGATGGCACATCTCTTGTCGTGGGTTGTGCCGTATGTGTCGAATATATTATTTCTTAGCTAGTCATCCTCTGCTATCTCTTTGAAAGCTTCCAAGACCCATCTTGTGACTAGAAGTTCAGCTTCTTTGTTAGGTTGGTATATCTCTTCTATTGCCTTTTTAGTGAGCTTAACAGGTTCTAACTCGACATGAGCTTGGAAAACTAAGTTTACTCAAACCTAGTTGTTTCTCGGAAGACACTTGATCGTGTGATGGCCCTCTTTATCGCGATGAAAACACTCCTCTTCCCTAATTGTTGGGATTCGAGCACCTGTATCCACACACACCCAGATCCGACTAGTGGAAAAACTCGAACCCCCTATCAATCGTCAGCCACCATTAATGTAAAGCATAAGAAACAAAAATAGATGCAAAATATTTTTTAACGTGAAAAACTCATTCTCAACTAAGGGGAAAAAATCACTGGACAAATTTCAAAAAATATTTCACTATATAAAATAGGTTACAAAAACCCTGAGACGGAATACCCGCTACACACCAGAGAACAGAATAAGAAACATAATTACCAAGAATAAACAAGAAAACTCTCATTCGGTTTTAACTATCTGTTTTTTTCTCTCCTTACACTCACTGGTGGTACTCTCCGCTCACATATTTTATAAGTGTGGTGAAAAGGCAATCTCCCGTTTCACCCTCGCACACATACGGCCTGGCGCACAGCGCCCCTACCTTTTGGCACTTGGAGGCTAGCACTCTCTTGGTGATTTCTCACCCCCACTTTGGTGCATTGTACCCCTTGGTAATTTCTTACAAACCCTGGCACTTCCGCACACCACCTCCTGAAGCTCCTGGTACATCTTTTATAATGACGCCCGCTCCAAATCCATTCGCTCACGTGGCCAAATCTTACAAATGATTTTTACCACGTCTTCACCAATTCTAGAGTTTTCTACAGGCACATGCCCTACAAGATGGTGTATGCTTTGCACTGTTTAGAAGGCGTGCCCTGCAAGTCAATTGTCTACTCTGAAAAGCCTGCTATCAACTCTGTTGTACGGACTCAGTCAGTTAACCTCCTGTTGATCATATTTATCTCTTACCTAGTCAACCTTCTGTTAACCGGCTGGTCGTCCTACTGTAGCCATTCCAGCACAAGCAATCTTTTCAGCAACCGGCCAATTTGGCCACCTAGCCAATTTGCACTCTCCTGAATTTGTCACTCCAAAAAATCCACTCCAAAAAATCCAATCTGGCAAATGCACTATGGATTTCCACTCCGCCTGCATCACTCCGTCCTTGCAAATCCGCCCGTAAATCCTCTCCATCCGCGAAGTCCACTCCGCCAGTGGATCACTCTATCAGTGGATCCACTCCGTTTGCACAGTCACTCCACTCCGCTAGTGGATCCATTTTGCCATTTAGCCACTTTACCAAATGCCCACTCCGGCATTTGGCCATTTCGACAATTGCCTACTCCGGCAATTGCACTCCACAAAGTTCTCAGCCATTTACTGCATAAAGTCCTCGACCCTTTGCTGCAAAAGTCTTCGACCCTTATCTCCACAAAGTCCTCGGCCATTTTGCTACAATTAGTTTGTAGCACTCCGTACAAATTCTGTGCTATCTTCGATAACATATCTGTTTATTGAGTACCCACAATGGAGTAACCAAACCCAATACTAATTACCTTTAGAAAACTTATATAGCATTAGTGGATCCTATCCATGCCTCTTCTCCTTCCTAGCCAAGGCATTTTGAAACTAGTGGATTACATCATTCAGTCCTACAATTGGAAGGCTTTAGTTTTGATTTGACTTTAAGCACCATTTGATATGCTTCTTCACCATTAGATAGATAATGCATCATTAATTCATCATGGATGAATTGCATGATATCACGTATATATTGGGTTACTAATTGGCTATTGTTCTCACATAAGTTGACTCGATTGAGGTAATGATAAAATTCTTCAATGTTGCCACCAAGAGAGAATATGTCCTTGAGGTTTTGTTCCCATGGAGCGGACTTTCCTCTCCTCCCTTAATTCCTTCTAGTCAAAAAGGGCTTCAAGGGTGGATATCAAGTCACAATAAATTTCTAAATCCATTTTTATTTTAAGAGTAAACTAATTTTCAAATTGTTAAAAAGACAACTAAAAATACAAAAATAAATGGTGAAAAATTACCCACTCTTCAAATGAATTTATTCATCTTTGGTAACTTATTAGTGTTAGAGACTTTTGTCTAATTGGCATATTCCGTAACTTTATATATTATTGGATCGATGTCGGGTTGTGGATTGTCGGGTTAAAGTCCGTTATGTCCGTTCCGCACTCTAGTCGCTCGAGTCGTCCGAAGCCCGCCCGCTCGCCTAGTGCTCGATACCCGCTCGAGCCGAAAATCCAATAGGTGCCCGGCTTGCTAGGCGCTCGATACCTGCTTGAACCGAAAATCCAGTAGGGTGCCCGCTCGCTGCTCGCCTTCTGGACGCTCGAGCGCCCGCAGGGTTTCTCACGAAACCCTACGTCCGCTCGCCGCGCGCTCGAGCCCTGCTCGAGTGCCGATGCAACTGGTAGAATTTTTGAACGCATTTTTGGCTCCACTATAAATTCATACCTTATTTTCTTAAAACCCTAAGCACGCCGCAGCCTTTGTTGACATCTGGTGAAGCCATTGAATTTGAGAAGAAAGCCTTACATGCTTCATTGATTTAGCTTCTCTTGAGAAAACTAAAAGACATAATTTTGAGCTTCATGATCTAAAGAATTTTCTCACCATTTTTTTTTTCTTTTTCCATCCAAACCTTCATCATTCTACCTCGTTGGAGACGTTGGTTCGTGAAGAAGGAAATCCGATCGTGATTGGCAATTCAAGTGGCACGAGAGGGAAGATTGATGTGAAGACCGAAAAGTGTCCGGTTCCGTTGCCGCGGGCAAATCCAAGGAGTTCCTTGGTAGGGATCACGTGACGGGAGTAAGTCGGCTAGGTTAGCGTGTCGTTATCACCCGATCTGTAAGTTGATTTTCATAGTGCATTGCTTCCCTGACCGTTGAAGTCCGGAGTATTTTTCTCGATACCGTGGGTATCAAGTTTTCACTTCGTCACCGAAAATCGCGTCTTTATTGTTATTGCTTATAATTATTTGTATAGTGCATGCTTGTTTTCTCGCTAGCATTTAGAATTAAATATCCTTTACGTGTATCGGATATTTATTTATTTTTTGCTTCCGCTAATATTTATCGGGGTCGAAACTTGATTATTCGCATTAGCACCAAAACGTGCCTTTTCAATTAGTATCAGAGCCTTACCCCGATCCGCGACCCCAGATCTAGATGTATACGAGTGGATCGCTCTCCGTTCCTCCCTTCTTTGATGAAAGTAACTATATGCCTATTGGAAGGTTCGGATAAGAGCCTTCCTAAAATCTCTAGATGAGCGAGTTTGGGTGAGTACCCAAGTTGGGTGGACTCCTCCCACTAGTTCCTCCGGTAACGAACCAAAAGCCTTGTCTTCATGGACCAAAAAGGAACTTAATGCATGTAATTGGAACAGTAAAGGGTTACATGCTATTTTTATGGTTGTATCTCTCAATGAGTTTAAACGAATTTTAATATGTGAGACCTCTAAAGTTACGTGGGATATTCTTGAAATTACTCACGAAGGCACGAAACTAGTGAAAAATTTAAAATTACAAATGCTCACCACTAGATTCGAAGAAATAAAAGTGAAAGATGATGAGACTTTCGATGAGTTCTATGCCCAATTAAATGATATTGTAAACTCCACGTTTAATTTAGGAGAACGAATCCCTGAGAACAGAATTGTTAGAAAAGTCTTACAATCTTTGTTTGAACGATTTAGGCCAAAAGTAACAGCAATTGAAGAAAGTAAAGACTTAGACAAATTAAAAATCGAAGAATTGGTAGGATCCCTACAAACGTATGAGCACACCTTGCCACAGTCAAGGAAAAACAAATCACTCGCTCTAAAATCAAGTAGGGAAGAGAGAAACCGGGACTCCGATGAAAAATCGTGTAGCGATGACGATTTTTCCTTATTTGTTAAAAATTTTAAAAAGTTTTTAAGGAAAAATAAATCTTCATCAAGCAAACTGGATGTGGACTTAAAACACTCACCAAAATTTGAGAAGAGAGACCGACGTGAACTCAAGGATTACAAATCAAAATCGACTCAAGGAGTTCAATGTCATGAATGTAAAGGCTTTGGTCACTATCGGGCTGAATGCCCAAACCTTAAACGCCAACAAGGTCATGCCTTTAAAGTTGATGTGACCTTAAGTGATGACGAAGAAGAAGAGGGCGAAACATGTTTTGAAAATGGCCCTATCAAGTACATGGCTTTTATGACCTCAATGTGTGACTACTCGGTAGAAGACTTTAATCACTCTGCTGACTCTGTGGATGAGTCAGAAGCTGAATCTGATGGCCTTCAAGAAGCCTATGACAAACTGTTTAGGGTTTACTTGAAAGTAAAGAAACAGAATAAAACCTTAAACAGTAGGGTCATTGAGTTGGAACAAGAAAGATTAGCTCGACAATCCGAGTTAGATTCTAAAACTCAAGAAATTGAGAATCTGAAAGTCTCATTTACTAAGCAAATAATAACTTTAGAATCTGAACTTGAGGCTTCTCGAAAATATTTGAAACAATTCTTAATTGGGTCTACAAAATTAGATCATATGCTCGGGTTGGGAAAAATTGGTGAAAATAAATAGGGTTTGGGGTATGCTGCGAATTTTGTCCAAAATGACGTGAAACTTAAAACTGTGTTTATTCCCGCTACGAAAATTTCACACAAACACGCCTACACACCCAAAGTCATCCAGGCCGTGCCTCAACGTGTGGAGAAAAGATCTATGGACCGTGTCACCATACCTAAATTTGTGCCTACTTGTCATGCGTGTGGAAAAATAGGTCACATTCGTCCTCAATGTTACACATGAATTTTTTGTACAATAAAAAACAAGGGCAAAAAATGAATAAACTCGTTGATCACATTTAGAAATTGAATGAACAAGTTAAAAGGCTAAGCCAAAAAGTGAATTCGGGGAGACAAGTTTGGGTTAAGAAAAGTGAGCTAAATTACCCCTTGGCCATTCGTGACAAAAAGTGGGAGACTTGATTCACTTTGATAGGGGGAGCTTAGGGGAGACAGAGCGGAGTTTTTATTATTTTCATGTTATTTTAGGTTATTATTACTGTTAGGGGGAGATTGATTATTTTCGTTAGGGGGAGAATTATTGTATGTTATATTGTTATATGTTATTTCTGTTATATCTCAGTAATGCTTGTCTCTCATGCTTATGTACCATGCATGCTGTTATGTTGCTATTATCTTTTGCTTTGTTGGTACTAATCTTGCTTGACCAGGACATTAAAGTTATACAGGCAGTCAACGCAAGTTTTTATCACATCGACTAAGCAGTACTAGTATAGTTTCTTTTATTTTTTGTATCTCATTAGGCGTAGATTTTTATGTACACGGGTTCTATCTCGGTGGTGTCTGAATCCGTGATTCACTTGTATTTCTTTATTTTATTTTTTGAGTTTTGTCACGGAATTGCCAAAGGGGGAGATTGTTAGTGACTTTTGTCTAATTGGCAGATTCCGTGACCTTATGTATAATTGGATCGATGTCGGGTTGTGGGTTGTCGGGTTAAAGTCCGTTATGTCCTTTCCGCACTTTAGTCGCTCGAGCCGTCCGAAGCCTGTGCACTCGCCTGGTGCTCGATACCCACTCGAGCCGAAAATCCAGTAGGTGCCCGGCTCGCTAGGCGCTCGATACCCGCTCAAGCCGAAAATCCAGTAGGGTGCCCACTCGCTGCTCGCCTTCTAAACGCTCGGGCTCCCGCGAACGCGTTTTTGGTTCCACTATAAATTCATACCTTATTTTCTTGAAACCCTAAGCACGCCACAGCCTTTATTGACATCTGGTGAAGCCATTAAATTTGAGAAGAAAGCCTTACATGCTTCATTGATTTAGCTTCTCTTGAGAAAATTAAAAGACATAACTTTGAGCTTCATGATCTAAAGAGTTTTCTCACCATTTTTCTTTTTCTTTTTCCATTCAAACTTTCATCATTCTACCTCGTTGGAGACGTTGGTTCGTGAAGAAGGAGATCCGATCATGGTTGGCAATTCAAGTGGCACGAGAGGGAAGATCGGAAGGTGTCCGGTTCCGTTGCTGCGGGCAAATCCAAGGAGTTCCTTGGTAGGGATCACGTGACGGGAGTAAGTCGGCTAGGTTAGCGCGTCGTTATCACACGGTCTGTAAGTTAATTTTCATAGTGCATTGTTTCCCTGGTCGTTGAAGCCCGGAGTGTTTTTCTCGATACCGTGGGTATCGAGTTTTCACTTCGTCACCAAAAATCGCGTCTTTATTGTTATTGCTTATAATTATTTGTATCGTGCATGCTTGTTTTCTCGTTAGCAAGTAAAGTTAAATATCCTTTACGTGTATCGGATGTTTATTTATTTTTTACTTCCGCTAATATTTATCGGGGTCAAAACTTGATTGTTCGCATTAGCATCAAAGCGTACTTTTTCAATTAGAAAATTACTCAACTTAGATATTGAGAATCACTCAATTAATTAAAAACTTGTTACTCTTTAATTTGAGGTAAGGATAGTTTAAATTACCTCAATCCTCAAATATGTATGGATATTCTTCGCGCACCTCACTCTCACGCTCCCAGATCGCTTCTTTAACTGAATGATTTCTCTAAAGTATTTTTACTGGTGGAATTACTTTATTTCTCAACACATGATCCTTTCGATCCATAATCTGAATGGGAACCTCGACATACAATAGATTTTTATCAATTTTCAACGGTTCGAACTTAATCACAAGGGATGGGTTATACACATATTTTCTCAGTATCGAGATGTGAAAAACATCATGACACTCTGCCAAATTCAAAGGGAAAATCAATCTATAAGCCACCTTTAAGACTTGTTCCAGAATCTCAAAATGCCCAATGAATCTCGGCTTCAACTTGCCCTTCACTTCAAACTGCGATTCCCTTTCTCGGTAATACATTTAGGAATACATGATTGCCCACATCAAATTTCAGACCTAATCTTCGCTTGTCCGTGTAGCTATTTTGCTGACTTTGAGCAACCATTAGTTTATCCAGAATGATTTGAATCCTTTTCAACGAGTCTTGGATGATATCGGGGCCCAAAAACCTATGGCCACCAACTTCTTTCAAATTAACGGGAGACCTACACCTCTACCCATATAAAGCCTCAAATGGGGCGATTTCGATGTTCAATTGATACTTATTATTATAAGCAAACTCGGTGAGTAATAAATAATTATCCCAACTTTTTTTCATATTCAAAATCGTCGCCCGTAACATATCTTCTAAAATCTAGATGGTCCGATTAGATTGGTTGTCCATCTACAGGTGAAATGTTGTGCTAAATTTCAATTTAGTCTCCATTTTCTTATGTAAAATTTTTCAAAATCTCAACACAAACCTCGGGACTCAATTTGAAATAATTGATACTGGGATACCATACAGTCTCACAATTTCATTAATATATAAATAGGCGAACTCATCTTGAGAATATGTCATTTGGATCAATAAGAAATGAGTTGACTTGGTTAATCTATCCACAGTTACCCAAATTGTATCCATCTTCCTTGCCTTCATCAGCAATCCCGGAACAAAATCCATTGAAACATGCTCCCATTTCCAGTTAGGAATCGGTAGAGGGTACAAAAGTCCTGATGGTTTATTGTGCACAGCTTTTATTTGCTGACATACGATGCACTTGGCTACAAACGCTACAATTTTGCTCTTCATATTTCTTCACTCGAAAATCTTTTTCATATCTTGATACATTTTGTTAACTTTGGAACGGATTGCATACCTCGATCGATGCGCCTCATTTAGTATTTCTTCCTTTAACTCCTTAATATTAGGAATACGGATCCTATCCCGAAAATGAAGGACTCCATCTGCTCGTACATTAAAATTTGCTTGGGCTTCATTTCCCAAGTCTCCAACTATTTCCATCAAATATGGGTCAATCATTTGAGAAATATGTTCCTTTACGTGCGCTCAATTGGAGGAGCGGCTTTGGTAATGGTGCACTTTTCTGATAGAGTGTCTTACTTTGAAATTGTGCACTCGACTGGTAGAATAGCTTATTATTATTTTTATTTTTCTTTCAGTTCTCTCCTCTTTCTCGTCTCTGTAAGGGAGAGGCTGTATTTATATTGTGATGTGCCATTTGATTGACGTTTTCTATTAAGCTGTCATCATTTGAACCTCTTTTTTATCTATGGATTGGATTTGGGCTTGCAAAATTCTGATCGTACCCACCAATTTTCACTTAGGAATCTAGCAGTCCATTAGTAAACCCTAATATTCTTATTGCCTAGTGATTGGTTTCCATAAAAAGTGAATTCTCTTCGTTAAAATACTAAGAGTTTCTCAATATATTATATTGCAAGGGACGTTCCTCCTACAAGTTATATTATTTCCTCTTAACTCCTCTGACAATCTCGTTCTCATTGTCATTGTCTAACACAAAAACCTTGTAATCAGGGTTAAAGAGTGATAATTTTTTAATTTTTTTATATGGCTCAAATTTAAACTGACTTATTTATCAGAACGTTTAGCCCCCTTTACATTGTTGTGGGCCACAGGCTCCTGATAAAAATATTTAATT